>JAKSZP010006707.1:0-175369 GCA_022478985.1 Massospora cicadina
AAATGACATCACCCCTCTCTAAGGTCATGCTTTTTTTGGTGAAATTTTTTTTACTTTCTTGATGCAGTGGGTACAGTCTGCTGCTAATTTCTGGGTGGCCTCCTCAATGGGACAGTCCTAAAATTTTACCAGATAAGAGAATTTGGTTCTGATGATTTAATTTACAGGATGGCCTTAACTTATGATCTTGTTTTCCTGTAAGGAGATGTCTCAAACTCCTTAAAAAAACTATGCATAAAATTGTTGCTCATGCACCCCCATCAGCCCTTACAACTTGAATTGATATGAAATAACCTGGATAAATCCCTAAGGTGATATACCACAAGGCCAACACAACGTAACATAAGGTATGAATATATGAATATAACCAAAGTACTTTTACTGAGGAGATGACCAACAAAGAGATTGGTCCAGGCAAAAATAATTTAAAATAAAAGCAAAATTTAGGACTCTATTTGATCATTAGGCTTGGAAATGACTCTAGCAGATATATCAAGGCCCCCACCCCTAGCATTTTGATATCAAGTAAACAAAAATTTAAGAATTTAATACCAACTGACCACCACCTTCCTAAGTAACATTAAAATTTGTAAATTTAACGCAATCTGTGTTCAGAAATTAAATGTAAAAATCTTCTTTATTCAAACTATAATGGTAACTCTTAACCCCATTAATGTAACACTTGGGGCCCCATCACACGATTCCTGAATTCATTTAGTCCTTCTTGTCCTTGACCCAAAGTTTATCCACAGTAAATATAAGTTAAGGGAGGGCGGCCAACTTGACTCCTCTGGCCTGTCCCATCTCATCCTTGCCCTTGAAATACTCCCACAATTATGTCATTTAAATATGACATCACCCTCTCATTTTTTAGGCACCACCCCTCCACCAGGGCATCAGCCAGTGAGAAGTTCTTGTGGGCTGGGGTAGCTTAGTGGATGCAATTTATCATTAGACTTGAGAACCATGGCATTAGTGTAGCGCGGTAACGGTCAAGGCGTTGCCTGACCGCCACATTGCCCTAATCTTACCTATTGCGATGATTGGGGCCTAGGGTGATAGCACAATTGCTACAAATTTCGAAAATGGCAATCTGACAAATTAAGTGCCTCAAAATTGACCTAAATAGGTATCCTAAGGATGTAAAGAAGGAAATCCTCATAAATGGCGCTCCGGCCAACCAGATGCTGCCAAATCCAATGTTATCAAATATGGTGATGAGGGAGTAGATTCTCAAGAATGAAGCTATGGCCAACCAGATGTGACCAAGTCTGATGTCTCCAAATGTGTAATGAGGATGGAAATCTTTGTAAATGGCGCTCTGGACAACCAGATGCCACCATCCTCAATATTCCTGAAAAAGGTGATGAGGATGAAAATCCTTATAAATGGCGCTCTGGCCAACCAGATGCCGCCACTTCAGTTGAGGCTGGAAAAGCCTCTCAGAAATAACTATTGGGCAAATCAGAGGCCACCAAAACTTTATTTAATTAATTTAAAAATTTAGAGATAAGGATGTCAACAAAAGTTCAGGCTTCAGGAATAATTCAAAGCAAAATAATAAATGTGGAAAAGTTTCCACAACCGTAAAGGTACCAGATCCTATTGTTGAAATGGGTCTCAATAAGGAAATCGAGGGTCTAGATCCTTGGGTCATGTCTGCCATCAAGAAGTTGTCTGCAGACTCTGCGGAGAACAAGACCCACTCTTCTCCCTATGCCTAGTATAAATTTGAACTGACAAAGTTCATAAAGCAGTTTCATCTTCTATAATTTAAAATAAAACTTAGTATTTTCCAAAATTAATTTTTTAAATTGGAAAATCATCTTTATTAAGTAACCAAGGGAAACTGCTCATGGACTACAGCTCGGATTTTGACAAGGCCATTGAGTCATTATATGCGCTTTCTGTAGGGCAGACCCTCTTGCTTGGCGCCAGAATAGTTCTGACTGTTGTCCAAACTTTTATAGTCAAGTGCTTTTCACACAGTTGGATTAGGATTTCCACAGCAGGGTTATCTTGCTTGTGGGCACTTACCTGGGCCCTCTTGCCTAACTGCTTTGTGGCAGTGTTCAGGGACCCCATCCGTCACATAAGACATAACTTATCTAACATGATGTCTCTGTTTTTAGATATAGTGGATAAGCCTTCAGAACGCGCCTTTCCTGCATAGTATAAAAACCCAACCACGATTCTGATGGTTATCTTCTTTCTCCTGTTCCTCATAAGAGAAGTCACCAATTTCCTCCCCTCTTGTGGGCATGTCCAAATCTACTCCTGTTCTGAGCAGTCCTCGTCAGAATTTCAACACGCCCTCACTTATGGGGAGCTAAGCACCCTACATGCAACCTTCTCTCATATAAGACTTCAGGTCCAGCTGACCACTGCCTCAGGTGGAACTGCCCAATGTCACTCCAGATTGTTCAAATAGTGGCCTTCCTGCCCAGAAAACTGGCAGACTGGTTTACTGAGCTATTAAAAACCCAGTAGGTGCTTCCTCCTACCATGGGTGAATGTCTCCAGTTGCATGAGACAGCAGCCACGCCTAATGACTCCCAAAACGCGGCTTGGTCAGCACTCTTGACCCTAACAAGGGAATATGTCCATCCTGGAGTACGCCTGTGTCTACCGCCCATTGGCCAAGGCAGCCAAAGTCACCTCTACCTAGATCATGCAGATGTTCCACAAGAATCTCCGCCCCAACATCCTCGCTGCCTTGGCTGCCACTTGCCTAGGAGCCACCCACAATGAGGAAATTTCAGTCGCAATCAAGGTGGGGGGGCAACTGGCATTAGCTCAGATAAAATCCCATCCCATGTCACAACAAGGGAAGTTCTGTGGATGCCAAGCGGAGTCTGAGCCCATTTCTAGCACCTCGCAGGAGCCATCTCAAGGATCACCCTACAGCTCTGCCAATGGGGTGACCCCCTCTGAAAACCCCAGAGAGGGCAACCCTAGTCCTACCTACAACTCCCACCCTACCCCCGCGCGCGTTACTGCTATCAATAAAGGAAATACCTCGTCTTATCTCTATGTTCCATATTCGTTCCAGCTTTGAGGAAGAAAAGAGAAGTGGTGGTTCAACTCTGGGCGCTGGTAGACACTGGAGCAGAGGATAACTATTTAAACTTCTGGTTAGAGAAAAGAATGAAGATGGAGATGGAGTGCAAGGGAACCGTTACACTAGCAGATAACTCAAAATCAGTGGGATGTTGTAAAGTCAAAACCCAGGTACTGCTTCGGCAGGGGCCTCGCACATTCCAAGAAAAATTTAGCGGTATCAAAACCTGCCTCGCCCATAATCCAGAGCATGCAGTGGTGGCACAATTACACCCTCAGTTCAAACTGGAGGAGCGCCTGGTCATGCTACACCCTAAGGGCCAACCTCCAGTGGCACTAGATTTCTTCACCACTGGTGGAGGGAAGTCTGGGGTTAACGCAGTACTGGGGAAAGAGCCTGTGGTGGACATTTATGAAGATTTTCAAACTACGCCCGCCTGTTTCAGAAAAACAAAGCTCCTTCAACCTCCCCAAATGGGCCTTTCCCCTTTACATTCAAGTTCAAGGAGGACGCGGAGTTTCCCAAGGGTTGCCATGTCTACCCCTTGAACCTGAAGGTGAAGGCAGCCCTAGAAGTGTATGTTAAAGAGATTCTGGAGAGTGGGATGATTGTACCTTCCAAGTCTCCCATGGTATCGCCCAAACTCCTGGTCCCAAAATCATGTTACAAGATCTGTCCATGTGTGGATTACCGGCGATTGAATGCAATAACCAAGTCCAACCCCTATCCTATTCCATTGATAGAGACCATCTCTTAGATGATCTCAGGGAGTCAGGTCTTCACCAAGATGGACCTGGTCGACCTGTTCAACCAAGTTCCTGTGATCACAGAGCAACAACAGTATAAGGCCTTCAAGTGCCACTTGGGGGTGTTTGAATACAAGGTGATGCCCTTCAGTCTCAAAAAATGCCCCAGCAGTACTCCAGCATACCATAGAGAACGCTTTGGGCGACCTATTTGGAAATGTTGTGTAGCATACAGGGAATATATCCTCATGTTCTCCAAGGCCAAAGAGGATCACAAGGGCGATGTGCTGAGCATGCTGGAGGCCCTCAGTAAGGAGAACTTACGCTTGAAGCTATCAAAATGTAAATTCTACAAGGACTCTGTCTCCTTCTTGGGGAACGTAGCCTTCCAAAAGGGGACAGGCATATGCCCTGACAAGTTGAAGGCAGTGAGGGAGTGTCCAGCCCCTAAATATATAACTGGCGTTAAAAGTTTTATAGGCGTGGTGAATTTTTTGAGAAGGTTTGCTAAAGACCTCTCCAAAACTGCTGCATCCTTAACCCGTCTGACAGGGCAGGTGCCGTACCATTGGGGAGAAGAGGAGGAGAAATCTTTCCATGCCATCAAGGAGAGCCTCATGATGGCACCAGTACTCGCCCACCCTGACGCCAACCGCCCTTTCATATTGGAGACTGACGCCTCAAACTTCGCAATTGGGGCGGTACTGCTTCATGTTGTGGAAGATGGGGTAGACCATCCTGTAAGCTATTTTAGCAGAAAAACGCTGCCCGCTGAGACAAACTACCCTGTATATGATAAGGAGCTCCTAGCGATTGTATCAGCTCTGGAGGAATGGCAGCATCAAATGTACGCAGACACCCTTTTACTATCAGAACTGACCACCGCGCCCTTAATTCTAAAAGAGCCCAAAGTGCATGAACTAGCGCCAGGCCAGGTGGCATCTTGAGCTGTCGCCGTATGATTTCAAGATCATGTACAAGCCAGGGGAGAGCAACTTCATATGAGACCTCTTAAGCAGGCACCCAGGAAAGTCATTCCCAATGGAGGAGTTGGATGCCTACAACACAGCAACTATGTTGCCCCCAAATGTGTTTGCCGTCATCCAAAATGCCACCCATGAACTGACAGACAAGCTTCAGGCCGCCCAGTGAAGCTTGGAATATGGTGCACACTCTGGAAGGACCTGGAGGAGGGGATTGATAATGAACATAAGAATTTCTGTAAAGAGAAGGGCCTCATCCTACACAAAGGGCGCCCATGGCTTCCCAGCCTCGAGCTCCAGGAGGTGGCAATAAGTACATTCAATGACCACCCCTTAACGGTACACCCTGGGAATGAGAAGATGATAGAGCTCTTTTCCCGAAGTTACTCATGGCCAGGGATGCCAAGCGCCGTGAGGAAGCACATTTTAAAATGTATAACATGCGCCTGATCCAAGCATGCCAGGCAGAAGCCTTTGGGGAAACTAAAACTGCTCCAGATCGCAGAGATTCTGTGGTCATCACTAAGTGTGTATTTTATAACAGGGTTTCCAAAATTGAAGGGTTATGATGCTGTCATGGTGGTAGTGGACAGAATGACCAAGTACGCTAAATTCTTTCCGTGTACTTCCAAAGTCACAGCAAAGGGCATGGCATAGATTTTTTATGAATGAGGTGTTCTCTCACCATAGCCTTCCTGGGGAGATAGTGTCAGATAAAGGCCCAAAATTTATCCCACGCTTCTGGCAACATTTACTTGAAAGTCTTCAGATCAAACCGTGCAGATCATTGGCCTACCACCCTCAGTCAGATGGCCAGACCAAATGAGTTAATCAAGTTCTCGAACAGTATCTGCAATGCCACATGACCACCCAACAGGAACTCTGGATGGAATGGCTGAAACTAGCCCAATTTTCATATAATAATCTAGCACTCATCAACAGGAATGTCGCCCTTCATGGCGAACTATGGGTTCCACCCAAGATGGTGGAAAACCACCACACAGGTCCAAAACTGGTGGCGAATGACCTGGCAGCAGAGATGAAAAAACCTGAAAATCCTACATGCAAATTTTATGAAAGTAATAGAGGTGCAGAAGAAGAAGGCTGACGTTCACGAATCCAAGGTCCTAGTGCTAAAGGAAGGAGATTGGTGATGATTAATGTGAAAAAAATACTCAGTTCCCACTAGCTGCAGGATATTTGGACCATTCGCCATGGGCCCATTCAAGGTCCTCCACCAAGTAAACAAAGTAGCTTACAGACTGGAGTTCCCCAAGGGATCTCACATGCATCCAGTACTGAATGTTTTGCAACTGAAGAAGTTCAAAAGGACCTCTTCCAGAGAAGCTTGAGCCTGTTCACTCAGGACCCAGGAGAAGCTGAGTATGAGGTAGAGAAAATCCTGGACATGAAGACTTCAAAAAAGAAGCGTTGGTATCTGGTGACGTGGCAGGGTTACCCAGTGGAGGAATCCACCTGGCAAACTGCCGTTGACTGCAGCAACTGCCCACAGAAGGAGGGGGAGTTCTGGATTCAGAGGAGGCTCTCATCTGGGGGTCTAATGTAACGGTCAAGGTGTTGCCTGACCGCCACATTGCCCTAATCTTACCTATTGCAATGATTGGGGACAAGGGTGATGGGCACGATTGCTACAAATTTTGAAAACGGCAATCTGACAAATCAGATGCCTCAAAATTGAAACTAAATAAATATCTCAAGGATGACAAGGAAGGAAATCCTTGTAGATAGCGCTCTGGCCAAACATATGCTGCTAAATCCAATGCTACCAAATATGGTGATGATAGAGTAGATTCTTGAGATCAAAGCTCTGGCCAACCAGATGCATCCAAGTCCAAATCTCCTAATGTGTCGACAATGACAAAAATCTTTGTAAATGGTGCTCTGGCCAACCAGATGCTACCAACTACAATATTACTAAAAAAGGCAACAAGGATGAAAATCCTCATGAATGGCACTCTGACCAATTAGATGCCACCACTTCAGTTGAGGCTGGACAAGCCTCCCAGAAATAACAATTGGGCGAATCAGAGGCCACCAAAACTTCTTATAAACTAAAATTTAGAGATAAGGATTTTGGCAAAGGTTTGGGCTTTGAGAATAATTTGAAGCAAAATAATAAATGTAGAAAAGTTTCCACAACTGCAAAGGTACTAGATCCTTTTGCTGGAATGGGTCTCAACAAGGAAATCGAGGGTCTAGATCCTTGAGTCATGCCTGCAATCAAGAAGTTGCCTGCAGACTCTGCAGAGAACAAGACCCACTCTTCTCCCCATGCCTAGTATAAATTTGAACTGACGAAGTTTCCTAAAGCAGTTTCATCTTCTATAATTTAAAATAAAACTTAGTATATTCCAAAATTAATTTTTAAATTGGAATATCATTTTTATTAAGTAACCAAGGGATCCTGCACATGGACTACAGCTCGGATTTTAACAAGGCCATTGATTCATTATATGCGCTTTCTGGACGGCAGACCCTCTTGCTTGGCGCCAGCATAGTTTTTACTGTTGTTCAAACTTTTATAGTTAAATTCTTTCTACACAGTCGGATTAGGGATATTGCATGGCAGGGTTATCCTGCTTGTAGGAACTTACCTGGGCCCTCTTGCTAAGGGCTTTGTGGCAGTGTTCAGGAACCCCATCCGTCACAAACGCTCATGGAACGTGGTAATCAAGTCCTGAGCATAAGCTCAATAACAAGCTGGAGCCCAGATATTATCTGTGTTGGTAAACCCCTTCTAAGTTACAAGATATTTGAGCCTTATTTTTACCTAACAAGAGGCCACAATCCCTCCCACCTCCCACTCTGGTTAGCCATCCATAAGGTAAAAATCTGGTGTCTATGGAGGAGACCCTCAAACTGTGGCAACTTACTCTCATGGAAAGTTGAAAAGATTTAGAATTTCTCCAGAAGCTACAACTGGTATGAGGCATGGCCCACCTTCCTGAAAATACGGTAAGGTCCTATCATCTTTGGTCCTATCTTCATCCATGGCTGCTTGATGAGAATATTTTCCGGCATCCAACATCACCAGGTCCCCCTCATTATACTATGGGCTTACCTTTCTCTTCCCATTACATTCTTATTGCAGGTCTTCATAGCTGCGTCCAAGTTGGTGCTTACTCCTTGTGTTCTTTCTTGATGAACTTGGTAAAGTCCACCACCGCTTCCACCTTGGACTCACATGGGCTCCATGTTAAAGTAAGGATTATAACCATGTTTGGTAAAGTATGGAGAGCAACCAGTTGAGGTGTAAGAGCGTATTTATAGCTAAACTGTGCCAAAGGGAGATATGAGGCCCAGTCTGAGTGGTCAGCTGACATTTATCACCGCAGAAAAATTGTTCCAAACATTGGGTTAGTCATTTTAATCTCCCAAAAGATTGAGGGTGGAAGGCAGTAGAATGGCATGGGAGAATTTAAAGATTCTTTCACAACTCATCCCATAATACAGATGTGAACTGTGGCCCGTGGTCACTAAAGATCTTTTTGTGGCACCTCATGGGTGGAGAAAATGTGGGAAACAAACAACTTGGCCATCTGAGCCGTCATTACTGTAGTGAGACATGAAATAAAATGGGCAAGCTTAATAAACTGGTCCATCAAAATCATGATAGCATCATACCCATTAGAGAGGGGTTGTTCCAGAATAAAGTTTACAGAAAGGGAGGATCAAGGGCCCCTATGCTTTTTGGACTTATACCAACAAGCCACCAAGGGGATAAAAATTTAGTTTTATCCTATTTCAGATCTGACAGTTCTTGGTATAATTTGTAACCTGATCAAAGATCCATCCCAGCTGTATGTACAGAGAATAAGCTTCAGGGTTTTTGTTTTCCCAGGATGCCCTAAATTTCTCCCATCTTGATATTCTTTAATTATATCCAGGCGAAGTGGTCCTTCAGGGACCCTGTTGTGTTGGGTGTCTGCTTCAGAGGGCTGGTTATTCTTAAAGGGTGGAATGTAGTTTAGCACATCTATTGTGTGAGGATGATAGATAGGATGGTGATTAAAATCTATAATATAGATTCTTGGTAGTACTCCAATCGTATACCCTGTCATTTCACTTAGACGATGGCACGCCGCCCTGATCCTACTGATCCCAAGTGAAAATTGACAAGTACAGAATGAAGTGCTAAACGCAAAAAGTTTATAAGATAAATTATAAACTCGTCCAGTAGTTGAATGTTTTTTAATAGTATCAACTTGAGGGTTATTTATAGGGTTCAATGTTAACCACATCTTACCCATGATGTCTCATTTTCAATGGCACCATGTAAAATATTTGTAAGAACGTCTACAAATACTTTGACTCAGTGCATCATGCTCAGCCTCAGCGTCAGAGTAAACACTGTCATCATTATTGAGATGGCATTTCGGACACATCTTCAAAATAGCTGAACTGATTCGCTTTCACATGTTGTTGGCAGCACATACCAAGGCGATTTGTATCACTAATTAGTAATTAATTTGATCAAAAACTCGACTGACATTAAAAACTAATTTTGACATAGACCAACAAAGCCCACATGCCTGAGTCATTAAATTGAAACTTAATTTTAAGTCCAACCTAACCAACAAAGCTCTTGAGCCTGTGTCATCATGGTCAAATATTATTAAGTGAAATCGCTAGGCCACAATTCCCAAGTTTAGATATACTTAGAATACACCTGAACCATAATCACTGATATCTGATATGATCCAATATCCAACAATTAGGTCCAGTCAATTACTCAACAGACCCATAAGCTTCCCTGGAACCATATCATCCCCTCCTTTTCATGGTACCCTAGATTATATCCTCCTGATTTGATCTGCATTTGTTGAGTACACTAGTATATTCCGCTGATAGTGATTGAGAAAGAGTGACCCTTCTGAACATAACATAATCGTCTAGGTTTCTAAGCAAAGCAAGAACTGGTATGATTGTAGTTCTAGAGGGTTGCTTGGATACATCCTTACTTGAAGAAGTCATCAAGTGGCGTTGTGCAACTCAACCTCTTTGGGATCAAGAGCTAACGCAAGGTTCCAGCTCTAAGCATTTGCTAACCCATTTTATCTGCCTTTCTTGATCTCATGAGAACACAAATTGAGAAAGGGTCTCATGCCAGTGATATTGTTGGAGTTGGGACATGAGAGTCCCAGTAGTTTAACAGAGCCTGATGGTTAGTCTGACATGGAAGGTCAGGGAAAAACCATGAAGATGATGGCGCCAGTAGGCCAGTGCTTCCACTACCGCCAATAGTTCCTTGTCATAGACAGCATAGTTCAACTTGGGTAGTGACATTTTCCATATAAAATATCCTACCGGTGCTCAACTCCATCTTCACTCTCTTGTAAGAGAGCTGCATTTATTGCAAAGTTGGACGCATTAGTATCCATTATAAACTCCCTCTTAGGGTCCACGTGGTGAAGAACTGACTTGGAAAGCAAAGTGCACTTCATCGCTTGGAATGCCTCCTCTAGTGCAGAGGACCACTGAACAACCTTAATCCCCACTCGCATTATACAAAGGCGACGCCACCTCAGAAAGGCTAGGCGTGAACTTTTTAATGGAGGTGCAAGTCCCCAAATGATCCTCGACTCTTTAACTGAGGTTGGTTTGGGTCAATCTCAGATTGCTTCTCCTTGTCTGGAGCAATCTTGTGGCCTTTGTTAAACATTATGTTGCCCAAGAAGGTGACCTGGGACTTAAAAAATTCACACTTACTATTTTTCAGCGTTAGGTTTGCTGCCCTCAAATGATCACTCACTTTCCACAAGTGTATCTTATGGGACTCTTGATCTGTGGAAAAAATAAATTGTTATATAAGGGGCTACTGCGCATACTCCTAATAAGTCCCAAAGGCTGCATCAATATGACGCTGAAAGATTGCAGGCTCATCCTTAAGACAACAAGAATGACCCAGAATTGGAAAATCCCCTCCATGGTACAAAATGCAGTGGGCCATTCCTGCCCTTTTTTATGCAAATCTGGTTAAAGGTGTTTAAGAAGTCCAGTTTAGAGAAGACTTTAGCCTTCTCCACATACCAGGCAATTGCGCCTCCAAAGGAATGGTATGTAGCTCAGGTATGGTCACATTATTCAAATTCCCATAATCAACGCAAGGGCGTAGTGTCCCATCTGCTTTTCCACAAAGAGTAGCGGTGAGCATACTGTAGAGGTACGCTGGAAAAAGCCCCTGGCAAGTTGCTCCATAACACAAAAATCTAATAATGCCTCCTCACTCAAGGTTGGAGGGTAAATGGGAAAGGAGATACGAATTAGGTCAACTGTGAGCTTAAACTCACAATGAAATTTCAAGTGATCTGGCAAGGCATTTGTGGAAGCCGCATCAAATGAAGCCTCCAACCCCTCCAAAAAGTGGGGTAGTGATACTTTAGGAGTAAGCTTCAGCAGAGGTGCAAGAATAAGCTCATGTACATTGGCCACTGCGGCAAGTCTCTCAGGGTGCTACCATCTGACATGGAAATAATTAATACATGACTACTCCACAAAGACAAAGTTAGTGTTATCTTTCAAATTAGGTTTGACATCTATCTTCGCCACCAACTCACAAGATAATTGGAGATAGTAATTTTTTGACATCCAATAAGTGGTCATCCAGGTGGAGCATACCAACTTGAAAAGCAACCAGACCCTGAACCTTTTAGGTTGGAATACCCTGGGAGGCCTTGTCCTAACCATACCACCAAGCAAGTAGTGCAACCAAAGATAGTCAGTTAAAGACAGATCAATAAAGTTCTCTGAGGCCCATTATCCACTAAAATAGCTGTCCTAAACTTCCTTGAAGGAGAAGAGAGAGTAGCCAAAAGCTAAAAATATCCTAACATTTAAAACTAAATGCAGTTGACGCTGACAAACCCAGGTATTTTTATTTATTTGAGGATGGCTGACCAGGGGACAGACACATCTGATATGTAGGGAAGAGGAAAACGGAAAACAGAAGAGGGAAGAGAGCGCAAAACAATGGAACTCAAAAGATATGACTTGGCACACTTGGGTGTGGCTAGGAGCCACGGGTGGTGGATGACTAGACCTTAAGTGGCATGGCAGCTCAGGGGCTAGTAGGGTGTACCGCCTATGAAGACTGTGAGGTTTTCAATGTCATAACGAAGGAACCAGATTGGAATCCAGTTGCCCATCCGTTTCTTCCATTTGTGTTGGAGTGATCTGAACAGCCAGGCTTGGAAGTGGTCGGCCAAATGGCTGTGGAACCTGACGATGGCTTGGTTGAAATTGTGGAGGATCCCGTTGAAAGCGTCGAGGGTAATTGTGTGAATGGACCATATTGCAATACTCACAATTAGAGCCCTTAGCGTCTGGGGGATAGGCGAGGCCATGTTGAGTGCCAGGATATCGCGGGATAGTCGGAATTCAGCTGTTGGTGATTGTTGAAACAAGTGCATCACGTTGGCCCAGATATGCGCGGATGGCGGGCACTCTTCCAGGCGGTGTGCTAGTGTGTTGGGTCCGCCGCAGATGGCGCATGTCTTGAACATTGAGAAGGTGCGGTCAGCTGTTCTAAACGTATGGCGCATGTAGCGCCACACTGTGGAGCACACTTGTGGGGATAAGAGGGGGCAGGTGTGAGAGGTCCCACACCTGCTTTTGGGTGCGCAAGTCATATGGGACGTCTTGGTAGTCTAGGTAGTCAATCTGGGATAGAGGAAAGGATGGTAGTGGGGCAGGCGCGTTAGTCACCGTTTGTCCCCTGTGGAGTTGCATGTAACCAGTTTGAGGGTGAATGTCTTCGGATTGCTGTGCATAGGAGAAGCTCCAATCCCCTTGTCTTAGGTTGTACAGGATGCGTTTGAAATATTGGTTGGTGTTGTGCGGTCCAGTGGCGGTTGGATGTGTTGCAAGGTACTTCATCAGAGTTGCAGGGTTGGAGGGGGACCTCAGATGTAGTGCCCTTGCGAAGTTGGTTTGGGCTGCCTTAGCCCAGTGGGGGGATGGTGGGTTGGGTGACGTTGTGAGAGCTACCCATGAGCTGAGGATTTGCGTTGCTCATTCCATGAAGTTGAGCAGCCCCATCCCGCCTTTCTTCCGTGGGCCGTACATGGTCTCCAGCCTGACAGGTGCGCGGTAACCAGACCATAGCCAGTTCTGCAGGAGCTTGTAGACTGCGTTGGTAAAGTTGGCGGAGAAGGGAACCGCGTGGGCAGCAAACCATAACTTTGACAAGATCAGGGAGTTGGCTAACACAACTCTTCTGGTTAAACTAGCTTTACTCCTCCGCATACATGTCATTCTTTTTGTGATGTTGTCCAAAATGTTGGTTTTGATGGTGTCAAGTGCATATCCACCAGCTTCGAGCCATATGCCCAGATGACGGACTGGGTTGGTGGCGGGGTGGTGTGCAAAGGGTAAACACAGTGGTTTTACTGGCTTGGATCGTTGTTGTGTGGTTGGATGTGTGGTTGGTTGGTTTGTGTGGTGGTGGGAGGGTGAGGCCCAGTTTGAACTGAATTTGCCCATAACAATTACCTCTGTTTTCTGTTTGTTCAGCATGGCGTTACTCACTGACTCATACTGGTGAATAATGCGCTCAATCGCCCTGGCATCCCTATTGCCTGAGACTCCAACAACGCAGTCGTCAGCAAAGGCGAGCATTTTGGTTGGTAGTTGTCCCTCCAACCTGATTCCAGTGAGCTTTGAGTTTACAATGCGGAGGAGAGGGTCAAGGGTAAAATTGTATAGTAGGGGGCTAAGCGGGTCACCTTGTTTGAGGCCCCTTTGGGGGGTGATGGTGTCAGTTAGGAAACCTGGGCCTCTGATTGCAAACCTGGCTGAGCGCGTTAGGAGGAGCGCCCAGTTTATAAAACGGGGTGGTAGGTTGAAAGCCTTTAGACACTGTTCTAGGTAACCCCAGTGCACTCGGTCATATGCTTTCTTTTGGTCCAGGAAAGCAAGGGCGCCTGTGGGGTTAGCTTGGCAGATGTTGGCAATTGTGTGGATGTTATCCCAAATTGAGCGATTTGGGATGAAGCCAAACTGATGGGGGAGAGGGCTGTCTGAGCAATGCAACCCAGACGCTTAGCTAAGATTTTAGTTAGTATTTTGGTGTCAGTATTGGTGAGAGCGATTGGACGCCAGTTGTTTAGGTCTGCCTGGTCTCCTTTTTTGAAGAGTGTGACCACATATGCGTCTTGGCCGCCAGGTAGAAGGGTTGTGTCCTCCAGGCACTTGTTCATAGTTGCCAGTAGTATTGGTGCGATATAGTCAAAATATTTTTTGAAAAATTCATATGGTAGGCCATCAGGCCCAGGGCACTTGTTGCGCGGAGTTGATCTTATTACCTCCCATAGTTCATCTTTAGTGATGGGTGTGACAAGGTCTGGTTGATCAGCTATAGTGTCAATATTAGCGGATGATAAAAATTTTCCAATTTCTCTAGGTGATGCGAAATCCGCCGTGTACAGGTCAGTGTAAAATTGGTGTAATTTGGCCGATATTTTGGATGGTGTGGACGCCAGTGTGTCATCTGCTCGGCGGACCTGTGTGCAAGTCGCCAAAGTTGAAATTGGTTTAAAATGGTGGAAGAATTGGGCCATGTGAGTTTTGCCGGATAGGATGTATTTTGATTTGTAGCATACTTCAGTGTAGTGCTGGTGTTTTCTAAAGAGGGAGTTTACCTGTGTAGATAGCTGGAACCACAGGCGGCCCCATTGGGGGCTGTATCCCTCACGAGGTGTGTTGTTTTCTAAGTGCTGAAGCTGTCTGATAGCCTTGTTGATTGTCACGGACATCGCGGCTGTTTTTCTGGAGTTCAGGTGGCAGGCTTTCTTGGTTGCTCGAGCCTTGAATATTTCCCACTTGGTGATAGGGTTCCCGTTGGGTGGTCATCTTTCTTGCTGTGTTGTTAGCACCATCTCAATCCAAAGTTTAAGCTCCAGAAGATGGATGGTGCTTGGGTGAACTCTGTGCCAGGTTGGTGGCTTTTGGTATTTTTCTGAGGATGATAATGCTATTGAGACCATCTGGTGGTCAGAGAAAGGGATAATTGTTGTTGTAAAATCTGATACCTGGTGATGGAAGTCTATAGGTGGTGGGGCCTCGTCATGTTGGCCAGGGTGGGGGCTTGTTTGGGAATGGTGTCACACAGGCCCAGCGTTGCCTTTAGTATGCATAGTTCTGTGTGGCTGCAGGGTATAGCCTTAGACTTGGGCCAGTGGTCAGTAATGGTGTTAAGCCAGCAGTTGAAATCTCCCGTGAAAAACGTTGCCTCAGGGAAAGGGATTGAGAGGATATCAGAGAAAAATTTTTGGTGGTCGTTTAGATCATTTGGGGCATACACACACACCACGGTGAAAGTTTCTCCATTCCACTCAAGATCTGCTAGAAGCAGCCGTCCCTCCAGGTGGGAGGATGTGCTTCAGATATTTACTGGAGGATTATGGTTGGTTCAAATTACCACCCCACAGTGGTATGTCCAAAAGGATTTGGCCAGAAGGAGCATGGTTGACCATGACTCCTCCTCCCCCAGTGGACAGTGGGGTTCTTGGACAGCCAAGATGTCCATGGGGATATTGTGCAGGAAAGCCATTTTTTTGGCCCAGGACGTGGGGGCCTGGCTCCCACAATGTTGAGCATCCCTATGATGATTGCAGTAGTCTGCACATCAGGAACGCTGGGGCGACACACTGAGGTCACCCAGTTCCTTATCATGGGTCATACTGCGAGTATGGGGCCAATTATCCAGATTGGTTCCAGTGTGTTGGTCGGCGGTCTTAGTATTGGTTTTGTTCAGTTTCTTCTGGCTCAGATTACTCCGTGGAGTTTGGGTCTGGTATGGGTTGGCTTGTGCCCCATCAGCAAAAAATTTTCCGCCACTTGCCTGTGGGTTTGATGGGCAGAAACTAGGAGTTGGGGTGATTGAGTTTTGTGCATGAGTGTTGTCACATTGTGATTGGCTGAAATGGTTTTGTATATCATGCGCATGAACCATATCATCGCTGATCACACGTGATTGGCTGGGAGGATCCACAGTGGTGCATGGTGGATTTGCTCCAGTGTGGTTGGAGGTGTTTGATTGGTTGTGTCTGAAAAATTCATCATTTTGGTTGCATTGGTTATATGCGGGGGATCTGATTGGTTATTCCGCTGTGCTGCCATGGCATCCACCTGAATCTGTTCTGGGGAAATCGTGGTGTGAGCTTGGGTCTCAGTGGAACTTGCGGCCTGCTTGTGGGCAGTCTGTGCACAACGACGGTCCTTGCATGAAATGGGCTTGACCAAAGCAATGTCAGCTCTTTCACCCCAATAGAAGGCAAAAGTGGAGTCCTTAATTTTGCCAAAAGTTGGGCTTGTTTTGTCCATATTGTCCTCACAAAATTCCGGTGCTTCAATCCCGCACTTGATGGGGCACGCGTGGTCTTTGTGGCCTATAGCTGAGCAGAATTCGCAGATAGGTGGGGTGTGTTCCAGTGTGATGTGGAAGGGGCGAGATACGCTGCCATCAGGGAGGTTGATGGTCGCTGTGCATGGAATGAGGGTGATATCCTCTACCACGTCCTGATCTGGTTCTATAATGGCTATTGCCTTCCCTGTACACAGGTGGGGCAGGAGGGGGAAGTTCTCAAATTCAAACTGTTTGATTACGCTATAACCTTTGAGGCCCCCACGGAGCTCATCTGCAAGGATATCATGGTGCATGGTGCTCAGGAGTTGGTCAAATATGATGAATAGGTCATTTGCCTCGTTCCATAATGTGCACACCATGCGGATGGTGCGGTCTTTGTTGTTAATTTTTATGGAGAATATGACTTTTGCTGCTTCCACCGCTTCCTCCACAGACATGAACCTGACATCCATCCATCCTCTATGTAAATTGTTATAATTTACTGAGACAGTGTTTGGGAAAGTTGTGGAGAAGGCCTCCCCATTTTTCCCCATGATTCAAGAGAAGTATCACCAACCATAATTCTAAGGTCATGCTCAAAGGAGGACAGGGGTTGGGAGTGTTCTATTTTTGGTATATGCGCCCATTTTTTGCAGAAATTGCAAAACTTCTGGTGCGGCACTGTGCTCACCCTTTTTGGTGGGAGGGTGTGTCAACATTCCACTGGGGCATTTTTCCCCAGTGGGTTGGGAGGGCTTCAGGCCTTTTGCACTGGCCACTTTCGCCCAACTGGTGTTGTTGCGGACAAATTTGCTCATATTTCCTGGTTGATTGTCAATCTCAGAGAAATTGTGTAAATTGTGTTACTAAAAGTGATAGTAACAGGAAAGAAAAGCTAGAACTTTGCAGCAAGATATATGAAACTTTCAATCAAAATATCAGCCATGAATCCCTACCAACCCTCGCGCTTATCTCAGAAAGGAAGGTACAAAAGCAACAGAAACCGCCAATTGAAAAGGAATTCAGGCTTTCTGGGAGCAATATCTTTTAAGGTGATTGCTGGTGATTCCCTTTGCGGCAAATATCTGAAATACTTAGTTAAACTTTCCATCCCAGACCAAATCCGACCCTCACGCTCTCCAAAACGTGAAGGTAAATGAAGCAATAAACACCGCCAGTTGCAAAGAAATTTCTGTTTCCAAGGCCTATAATTATAGGGGCCATCACAGTGAAACACCATGGACAAATCAACGAACCCCCTTCAGTTGGGGTGGGGAATTTACAGCCAAATGAACTAATCACAGTATGGGAGAAAGCAAGAAGAGAATGGCAACTTCAAATGTACCCTGACCAGCTGATTACAGTTTTTATGAGTAATGACACTTTGATGTCAAGAAAAATTAAGCCTGAGACCCAACTGGAATTATATATAGGGCTCCCAAATGCGCCTAATTTACTGGGCGCAAATGACCTCCAGACAATTTGGATGACAGAGAACGCAGGTCATCCTGTTGCCAGGAGGCGTTTTAAACCTTCCACCGCCCTGTTCATAATAAACATAATGCTCATAACTATAAATACCCAGGAAGGATCATGGGGTATTAAGTGATACAGCCACTCAAAACCTGGAGAAGGTAATCTAGGGCTGCTCTTCTTACAATTGATATAAGATTTGCAAAATTTTTAGCCCGAGAAACAAAGCCTTGAACATTTCAAAACCACCAAGTACTCTCAGAAAGGTGGAAGTCACACCATGGGCGTAAAAAAGAAACGCTGGTTTGGACCATCACCAAAAAAAGGTAACGCTGTGGTCAAAAGCATCAAAACCAAAGTGCACAGCTAATGAACTTCCTCACCACCAAGAGAATTTATTACAAAATAGTTTCAAAAAAGGATGGTCATCTAATGTGAGGAGAGTGTCTTTAACTCTAAAGGGAAAACAAACATAAATTTAGTGCGCATGCACCCTCCTCAGCCCTTACAACTTGAATTACTATGAAATAAATCCAGGATAAATCCATAAGGATGTATACCATAGGCCAATACAACGTAACATAAGATATAAATATATGAATATAACTAAAGTCCCTTTATTGAGGAGACGACCAACAAAAGAGATTAGTCAGGGCGAAACTGATTTGATGGAAAAGCGAGAATTTAGGCCTCAAATAAATCATTAAGCCAGGAAATGGCTCTAGCAGATATAACGAGGCCCTCATCATTAGCAGTTTGATATCAAGTTAAACAACCTTGAGACTTTAATAACAAATGATTACCCCCTACCTTAGTAACATTAAAATTTGTAAATTAACGCAATCTTCATTCAGAAATTAAATGTAAAAACCTTCTTTATTAAAACTATAAAGAAAACCCTTAGCCCCGTTAATGTAACACTTGGGCCCCCATCACTTGATATCTGAGGCTTTAAATGGTTCTTCTTGGCCTTGACCCAACGTTAATATTATTAAACCTTAGGTCAAGGAGGGCGGCCAACTTGACTCCTCTGGCCTGGCCCATCTCCTCCTTGTCCTTGAAATCCACTCTACAATTAATTCATTAACCATAGCATTGACAGGGTTCTCTGAGCATATTGAACCTGACAAGTCTACAATGGGTTACTGTTGGATTTTTGGGTTGGAAAGATGCTCGCTGGTGTTTATCTACCTCTAATCCAACAATATACGTGAAGGGCTTTTCTCACCATCTATATGAAAATAATAAAAACAGATAAATACTGAAAAGGTTTAGATTTATAGAATTTTATTTGGCACCAAGCAGGGGTAAAAAAAGTGTCTACTTAATAAATTGATAATAGTATTTAAAACATTGAGGCCTGATATTCAGTAGCTTGGGGAATACCAAATTAGGTAATATGTGATTTTAGCCTATCAAAGCTTGGAAAACTCGCTTCACTTTGGCTGAATGATGGATGGGGAATTATTTTTGGCTAAGATGTAGACATGGGGTAATGACTTAATAAATTTCAGCCAGTCTCCATTTGATAAAATAATTGCACCTTGGGGGACCCCAGCCATGCCTATAAAAAGGGGTGGTCCCCACGTAGGTGCTTGAATGTAACTGGGCATGGATGGAGGAGTACCATCTGATGGAAGCCCCATGGTCTTCTTTATGGTCGGAGTAATTTGACTGTTGGTATTGGTTTAGTTGCCCGTAAAGTATTTGAAATCATTTTACCCCAACCTGCAGGGTTACACCAAGAATCAGCCAGGGTCTTTTGGATAAAAATCCGTTATTAGTAATTAAATCAATCTTATTATTATTGAGGACTTGTAAATGTCTGAAATTTCCCTTTTTGGCCACTTTTACTCACAACATTCTTATTCTGAAGCCTGGGAGGCAAGTGTCTGACAGTCCCTAAACTACCTTAGTTGGGAGACATGGAGGACAGGCTGAGCTCTGGAGTCTCTTTGGAGCGCTAGAAAAGCTACTTTGTGACCTGGAGGAGTACCTTGTATTGGCCTTGGGCAAAGGACCTAACTTGTGGCCCTATACAGGGACAGAGTAGTTCTTAGCATTGATAAGAACCATATTGCCTTCTTTGTAAACAGGGGGATCTGAACGGTGAGCGGAAGCCTTGACCTTTTAATCTTACATGGCCTTGTTGAGATGAGTCTTCAGATCAGTGAGTTTTGACTGGATATTGATTACTAGGTTGTTAGAGGTGGCTCTACTCCATCAGGTTGTACTTTGAACATCCTGGAGTGTTGTCCATGGTTGGCAAAAATGGGGATATACCTGTGGGGGAGTGATTGTGGTTGTTGTAGGCAAACTGGGCAAGAGGAAGCCAGAAGGCCCAAGTTCTCTGCTGGGCTGAGATGTAGCAGCAAAGGAACTGCTATAGAAGCTGGTTGACTCTTTAATTTTGGCTATTTGGCTGGGGATGGTAGGTGGAGTAGCAACAGGGTTGATGCCTAGGTTGGACAGGAGGTTTTACAGAAATGCGAGATAAAATGGGGGCTTCATCCTGACACAACTTCAACAGGTAGGCCATGTCTCAAAAAGATCTCCTTGATATACATTTCAGCTGTTTCCTTTACGGTGATGTGAGAGGTGCAGGGAAGGTTTCCTCTTACTTGGTGAACCAATATACAACCACTATGATTAAATAATACCCATTTGACAATGGAAGACAGTTGAGAAAATAGACGCTGTTAGAAGTCTAGGGCATGGTGGAAATTTGGAGTGGCATTAGTTTACCCTGGGGCATGGATCTCAAAGGTCTAGATCCAGCATAGTTCAGGCACTTGGAGAGGTGTTTCTTCACCATGGGGTACACTCCCAGCCATGTGTAAAATTGATTAATTAAGTTTGCAGACTTCCCAACGCCAGGGTGTCCAGCTAGATGGTGGTCATGGTAGTCCTGGAGAATCTCCTCTTGCTTCTTTGTGACAGATATCCAGGTCTTCCCTTGGTGCAGGATGATCCCTTTCTAGATAAAGAGGCTCTTATGCGCCTCATTGGTGAAGCCTTCCATAGGAACTTCTTTAGATCCTTCCCAGCGTTCTGTGATCTTAGGTATCTCATATTATATACATGAATCCATTGAATAGAATTGGATCATGAAAAAATTGGGGGAACCATGGTTACGGTGTTAAACACATTCAATTTGGTTAGAGTAAAAGCTTACCGAAGGTTGCATCTGAGGAGGTCTGGGATCAAGTTCAGATATCCAGGCTTTACTCGATATTGAGTTGTATTTGAATAGTGCATGGTTTAAGCGGGCTTGTCTCTGGTTCCTATTTACACGCACTCTTATGGAATTCCAGGGCGCGGTGATCTGTTCTTATGATAGGGATGGCGGGCATATATCAAGTGGTGCTTTCATTCATTGAGCATGGCGATGATGGCGAGCAATTCCTTGTCATACAATGGGTAGTTGGTTTCAGCTGGGAGCATCTTGCAACTGAAAAAACACACAGGATCTTCTAAACCATTTTCCTCCAGTAAGAGAACAGCTACAAGAACAGTGGAGTCATCTGTCATAACAATAAAAGGACGATTGAGCATGGATGATCCATTAAAGGTGCTAAAAGTAGACTCTTTTTTATGTCTTGGAAGGCTGCCTTCTCCCCTTTCCTCCAAATGAAGAAAACCTGGCCTTTAAGGTGAGTTAATGGAGTTGCAGTCAACGAGAGATCCTTAGTCAAACGACAGAAGAAAGTAACCATGCCATGAAAACTGCAAACGCTAGTTATGTCCACATGATGATCCCATTCCAGATGACCAAAATCCTTTCAGGGCAGATAATCATTCCTTCCTTGAAGATGACATTGCACAAAAACGAGATAGAGTCCTTAAATAACTCACACTTGGAGGGCTTCAGCTTCAGTATGGCTTTGGCGTCCACCTGGAAAATCCTTTTAACATCCTTTTCATGTTCTTTTCAGGATTTAAAGAGCACAAAGATGTCAAACATATATGCAACGCAGATTTAACCACTATATTAATTCAAAATGTGTCAATCTGGCGTTGAAATCCTACATTTGCATTGTGTAGCCCTAATGGCATCACCTTATACTCATAGACCCCCAAGTAGCACTTAAAGACCATGTACTGCGGATGCTTGGCAGAACTGGGATTAGATGGAAGGCGTCAACAAGGTACAGCGTGGAGAAAAACTTCCCTTTTTATAATAATAGGGGAGATGTCCTCCATGAGTGGCATAGGGTAGGGATCCAGCTTGGTAACTGCATTGAGTCAACAGAAGTCCACACATGGACATAGCTCCCCGTTAGCCTTAAGGATCAAAAGCACATGAGAGATCACTAAAGAATTAAAGGCCAGATAAAATTGCGCGAAAGCTTGTTCTTTATGTACACATCCACGGAGTCTTTAGATTTCTAGTTTAGTGATTATATGAGACACCACTTAGTAAGTTCCACGCCCCCCTTAAACTTAAAAAGAGAAAGAGAATGAACTGGTTGCGAACATAGCAGAGTGGGTAGGGGGCTTAACAGATGAGCAAAGTAATGTAATTGCAGTGGGAGGTTTGGTATTGACAGAACCTTTGTGATTACCCCCAAGAAGGGGCTCTTCTTGAATTAAGAGCAGAAGTCCATTATGACGGATGTTTTCCCTTCAGGATGTAGAGTGAAGGACCGCTTCCCATAGAAAAATTGGGATTTTTACTTGTACCACCACTTCATAACTAGTATGATCGAGCAAGGCATAACTTCCAAGGCACAGAAGCTCCTCCAAACCTATGATAGGCTTGGCGGAGAGCAACTGGTTGTTGGTCTACAGCTATGCAAGGTCTTTGAAGTGTCAGCAAGAGTAACGTTCCCATATGAGGCGATTGACAGGTCAAGCCATTTAACCAGGGAGAAATCAATGAAATTGCCTTTAACTCCAGTGTTGACCAGATCATTGACAGCTTCTATGGTGACCTTATCATATCAATCTGAGTAATTAGTTTTAAATATGATAACTAATTAAGAGGATGATTTTAAGTCAAATTTATTTTAACTCATAAGATGTGCTGGATTGGGGCGCAGGTTTTAGTGTTGCTCCACCTCCTCCATGTTTCAGGTCGCATGGGTTCCTTTAAAGGGACTGGTTGCCTCTGGTGCATGAGAGGGAGTTACACGGCTTTGCTGGTTCTCACTGGGAGAAGAGATACTTTGGTCACGGAGGCCAGTCCAGGTAGGCGGGACCTATTTTGTGAGCGCCAAATACAGTTGATTCTCCACCTTGTTAGCTAAGTATAACTCCTCCTCTAAGGTAGTAGCAGGCAGAAGGCTGCTGTGACTCTTAGTAACTCAGGGTCCAAGTTCTGATGTAACTTATGCGAGAGATTTGTGAGAGGAGCTTAAGCAGACTGAGCCAAGGTATGGAAGTGTAGCATATTATGTCACTAATAAGGTGCCCTACTGTAAGGACAATAGTGCGGACCAGGCTGCATCAAGAGACTCCTCTAATGTGGACACACAAATAGCCAAGTCAATATATACCTCCAGTGTTAAAAGTAGGCTAAGTTGGCTTGCAAGAAGACTCACAACACAGGCTGCAAGTTTGGAGGGCAAGGTTGAGATAAGCGCGTCTATCTGACCATGTAGAAGCTCTGATACCTAAAAGCCTGTTGGAAGCATGTGCGGAGTTGAAGCCATTACAAAGAATTGCAAAGTTGGCGTGCCTCTGAGGGGTCCATAGTGGGACAGGATGTATTCCCTGCAGGCAGAGGTTGACAGCGTGAAATTGGGAGACTTGTGGTTGCATAGAAGCGGCGAATCTCCAGGTACACTAAGAGAAAGGAGAATACAATCATCTTCACAATGGTAGGGTTTATCATACCAAGCGGGAAGGCTTGAAGGCTCATGAGTTTGGTTCATGTTATAAAGATAGAGGCAGAGGTAAATCAGTTTCTTTTGATATCATGGTTTAAATCCATAGGGTGCAAGGCTTTTGTTAGGATGGCACTCCCACTCGCATGCTCAAGTTATTGTATTGAAAAGAAACAGATCTTGGCGTAATCCACAATTTTTTAGATGTAGCTTAGATTGCTGGCTAAATACAGACCCAAACAGAGCAGTAGGATCTCCAGTTGCTAGGGCTCTGGAACAAGAGCAGATTTCGCGGCACTGGAGGCCGCACCAGTTGTGTCTATAATCAGAAGTAAAGCCCAGGGAACATTAAAAAGAATTTAAACAACAAGTGCCTTTATTGGGAGCTTATAAAATAACAACTGAAGATTGTAGAGGAGGGGAACTCCTTATTTACCTCTTCACCTGTAGGCCAAAAGCTCTGGTTGAATTGTTTTAAAAGATAAATTCTTGTAAAATTGCATCAATCTAATCAGGATCAGTTTGCGCAGTTTGTTCTAGAATCTAAATTCCCACAGCTAACTTCCCTTCAATTAGAGTAATGATACACGTTATAATAGTTTAGTGGTCAAATGCCAGGTTTGTATTGATTTCATTGATTAATTCTAAGTATTGATTGGGTCACTTTTGTTTGGGTGCAATTTCCTCAATGGTTCAATTGACTTTCAAACCTTTTGAAATTGAAACCAACTAGTGCTAATTGATTTTGAGTTCATTGGCTTTTAAGATCAATAAACTTTATTTTATAAGAGCATGTTGGGGTCAGTTTTCAACTTGCCTTATATATGCTTTTTATTAAGTAAATGCTATATCCATAAAAAGCCTAAAATGTGACATTTGCGATAAGCCACAATGCCCAGTATAACCTACAAACTACTACCAAGACAAAAGTTATAAGATTTTGGCAGCTCCAAAACTGACCTTAATTGGTTGGCATATTTGAGTGATCAATTCAAGTAAGAGAATTTGATTATTCAGTCAGAAATTAAATTTAATTAACAGCAGTGTGGTGATTGCCCCTACTAACCATTGACTAGCTTCAATATCAGGTTTGAATACAAATATTAATTCCAATTAACAATTAATAGAAATTATCAATAAATAAAATTGGTGATATGACAGGTGTTAAAATCTATTCTGTTCCTAATAGTTCACAGAAGTTAACTGCAGAGGTTCAGTTATTATGTGTAAAATTTGCGTTGATTGATATAGATATATAGGTGATAATAGTATGGAGATTTTATCCATAACTGAATATATAAAAATGGTTGATAGTTGGTACAAAGCTAAACTTGGAATGCTCCACAAAATGCTAATTATACTGATAATTAGGGACTTCTTCTCACTTCAGGATGAACTTATTTTACTATGAGATTCAGAAGTTCTTGACCTTCTTTCTTATCATGCTGAGTCAGCAAAGGTCTGCGTCAAATGTCTGCTTCTCTTCTATGGATATATGATCCTTATTCTTTATCACTCAAAAGAGTCAACAATAATTATACTACAACAATAACTTACTGAAGATAATAAGAACTTACAAACAAAATGATCTTCTTTATTGGTATAAAAACCTAGGGAACTTATAGAGGAATTTGACGCCCAACTATTCTGTTAACGCCTCAGTAAGGAAACGGCAGCCATTGCCATTGAATTTCCCTTGAGGTTTCTTCCAGAGATGTTCTTCATCAGGATAAGGGTTCTTCCATCAGACATCCCAGAGATCTAAAAACGGAAGGAGCGAGAAAACGTGTCCCTAACGTTTCTGCTCAATCACAGCAAACCAACCACATTTGACTAGCGAATTGCTTTGGTAATGGGACTCTTTAACCATTATAGCAGGCCACAAACCAAATGATTAATTTGCTTGTTGCAGTTGGCATCACCTGCCTCACAACTCCTAAATAAATTCCAAATTGGTTGATGATGAAGCCTGACTGATCCCAATTGGTACATCTAATATTTAATCATTGACTAACTATCAGATGAATCAATTTTTTTGGCAACTCTTCATGACAAGTTCTTAGGCATTTTAACGGATTGACCCAGAAGATTTAAACCTGGAAAATTACCCAAAAATCTTCTGACATTATTAAACCAATAATGAATCATCCAATATCCAAATCATTTGCTTGTGGGACTTATCCCCTAGCAAACCAGAACTTTCTCTTTCATAGGAAGCTAGAAATGTAGGCAAAATATCAACAACAGGTATCAAACAATATTAATAATTGTCAAACAGCTTTATCACTTTTTCACTGATCACTTATTTGATCAAATTCAAAATTTAAAAAAGTGTTTACCCTCAACCGTTTTTTTGCTTTCACCAAACTTAACCTATGTCAACTCAAATGATGCATGCTGCCCCCAAATGGGGTGGTGTGCCGCCTCCTGGCATTTACCAACCACTGCTGAAACGCTTTTAGACTGGCCCATCTAGACCCACAAACTCTTATGGTCGCTACATCCCGACTTGGGACCTAGCCCACCACCTCACACGCTCCCAGTTGGTGTTCAAAAGCCCTTGGTGCTCCTTCAGAGCAATCTGCGTTTTAGCCTACAGGTTGAGTATGGGAATTTATTCCCCTATGTGAGCGTGGCCATCATTGAGATAGCCACAGTAGTTTATAAACCTGCCAGAATCATGGATTTTCGCCCCTTCAAAGGGAATTTGACCTTGGCTTTTATTATAAAGCTCATTTAATGATGGCAGCACAACTGCTTTTGGTTATAAAAATATACCCTCTCCAACTATTCAAAATTGTATGCTGGATGAGGCCACACTTATGGTCCAGTTTGCTGGATTAACCTACCACCTCTCCCTAAATACCTCCACCACAAACTCACAGAGGGCTTGAATTTTTACAGTGCTGCCAACATATTGCAGTTCATGGTCTCCAACAGCACTGATTGTCTTGCCAGGCCTTGTAAATTTGTGACAATCCCTCTCTTATATCCTAATACCCTCCTCATAATACCTCCCACGCCATGATCTGATCCACCCCCTAATCATCCCTTATGGGAACACATCAAAAATGGCCGCGTTATCCGTCCCTTGTGCTCAAACTTGATCAATTTAAAGCGTAAGTGCCCAGTGGTTTCTATTGAAGCTTCCTCCACTTCTGCTCCCTCTGGTGACAACCCCACCACTGGTTCTAATAAAATTTAATATGGAGACTTATTCTCCCAACCCTCATCCACTGAGGGCGCTGCTTCCACCACTTGCCTCACCAAAAACATGACTGCGAGAACTATTTCTGAGCAGATTGTGGCTCATGCACTAACAGATATGCTTTGGTCAATTGTGCACGGCCAAACAGCATTTGCCACCCAACCAAATCCTGTTGCTGGCTCTTTGCTGTCCATACAAATCCTTTCAAAGATCCTTTTTGGTTGACAAAAAAGATTAAGCCTACAGCATCAAACACAAGTATAAATGGTAGGAACTTTTCTATAGTAAGTGAATACTAGAAGACATATGTAGATAGCAATAGTGACTAACACGTTCATATTTGTAGTTATTACCTATAGTAATAATTGTATATATAAAATCAGACCATCTTTGAGAAAAGTGTATTACAATGCTTAACTAGTCCTAGCTGATTATCTATAAAATAGCGTAATGAATTGCTAATATAATAGCTATCATTATTAGAAGTTACAACTGATTTATTCACACAAGAATAGCTTGCTTTTAAGAAAATTTTTCAAAACAAAATCAATGTTGGAAACTGCCCTAAAGTATTTTAACTTATTTAGCAGTTTTAACAAACGCTCATTTTTCCCACGGTGTTCCATTAGGAGCTGATGGATGGTTTGTCAACCTATGGCTCCAACCCCATCTATAATCTGTGGTTCCAAATGAAGCAACACATCTCAATGAGCCTCTAGAATTTTCCATGATTAGCCCTGAATTTAGTAAAATTTTCTTGTCAGTTCTCCCTTGTGCCATCATTCCTTCAGCCCCCAATAATCCATTCTGGGACCTCATTGAGGTATGGCGGACAATCTATATGTCTTGTTTTGAGTTGGAACACTCAAAAAATAAATGTCCCTCCCTAGCTGATTCCACTGGCTCATATTTTTTGTCCGCTTACCTTCAATCCACCGCCCACCACGCGCCTGTTTCAGTATGGGGTACTATTATACCCCCTCTCCCCCAAATCCTGATGCAGCAGCTGTGCCCGCAGCCATCAATTAGCCTCTTCCCTACCACAGTGCCACAAATTCTACTGTAATTAAGCAATGGCTTAGACTCCTGTTTGCTCCCATGCTTCCCCTAACGAACCAACCAAACCTCAGTCATATGTTGATTCTCTCATTCAGTTCAACCAAAATTTTAAGACCTATTGTCTGAAATTGATGAAAACGATAATTTTATTGAATCCTCTACTCTTCAAATCAAGCAGTTCGCCTATGTTGACCATGATGCTAAGCTACCCCTTCGTTCATTCACCCCCAGAAAAATTCAGAAATGTTCTTCAGTGATCATCAGCTGGCTGTTGAAGAAACTGCCAAGTAATATCATCATCCCCTCTGAAAAGCTATTTCCAAATCAGTGGTGATGCTCTCAGGAGGGATCCCTCATCCCATTATCCATCCAACCTTGATAAATCATGTAAAAACACGTTGATCTAGCTCACAAAACTGCCAACAACGCTATCCAAACCATGATAATGGTAGCGCAGAATCCCAAAGCCAAGATTACCTGCACCAATATTGCATCGTCTGTGGAAAACTTCCTCACGCCTGCCTTAAATCTGAAACACCTTAGTTCAACATCATGCACCTTTTTTATGCTGGCTGCTTTTCAAACAACACTCACTAAAAATATTTATCCGCATCCTTATGATGTCCAATGCCCTTGCCCACTGTAGCACGTGCCCTGCTTTGGGGTGAAGATGCTTCCAAGGATGAGCCCCCTAGTCCCCCTCCCTTCCACCATATTGGTTTGACCAGTTTGACTTTGCACCACCTGGTTGGTTGTGTTTTTATATGTGTTTCATACACTTATTCTGGTTAGTTAAATCTGTTTTGTTTAACGAGGATTTTTTTGTTTGTTCTTGAAGCACTGATAAAGTCCATCCCCTGGTCAGCATACTTCAAATGTATTATTATATGAAAAGTTATTAAAATAGATTTAGTGATCAATTGGTAGTTATTGGCAATTATCAAATTGTCAATTACCAAAAAATGAACCAATCTTTATTATCTTATAAAACATTAATTTAATCATTTTTAGAAGGATTATTAGTTAGAACTTAAAAAAGGCTTATTATAGGATAGGCTGGATAATATGGTCATATAATTTCCAGCACATCCCCAAACTTAACCAGATTTTACAGCAAACATGTCTGAGCTTTATTAAAATTCTTGTTATTAAAGTTATTTAGAAAGTCTGTTAGAAACGGATGCCATTCATTTTGGCGATGAGTCATATTGTCTGAGTATTTTTTGGTCTATGGTCCATCCATATCTTACATCACTAGTCAAGTGGATATATTATCTAATTCTACAAGTCTGCCATTGACTGTAGTTATCTTTGATGAATGAGGCTTACTACCGTTTTATATAATTATTATAAATATACCGCTCCCAGCCATAGATGAGTTAGACTTCAATTCTTTATGTATACCAGCTTCTTTTACAGTCAACTAAGCAGATATTACTAAGCCAATACAATCCATATCTCAGATATAAATTAATTAATTCTATTGGATTCGTCTTGTTACAAATAAATTATTTTTTTGGTTAAACTACGTTAAAACCAGAGTTAATGTCTTTGAAGTTAACAACAATGTGATTAAAGCATTGCGTACTCAGTATGTTGAATATAAAGTAAAGGGTAGAAACAATTGCTTCTACTTTTTGCCTAACAAGGTTAAAGAATAGAGTACGGGACGTTTTTAGTGTTTAGGATACATTTTCAGGTCATATTATTGTCTCTGGGTAATGTCACTCCCTGCTTTTCCCAACTTACATCCCAATTTTACCTTTAGGTTTAAAAAATGAAACCACCATTCATTTGGCATTTTGTATTACACGCCAAAATTTCAGGTATTTCTTAAAGCTACTTAGTCGGAGGTCCAACTAAAAGAGAGAGCTGAATATAAATAAAAGATAAAGACTCACAAAAAAGAATAAACTTTACCTTTGAAAAATTAAGCTTATTATAGGTTTGGCGTAGTCCTCTTTTGTTAAGATCTTTTCAATCAACGCATGATTGAATATTCTCTGACTTCATGATTGAAATATACTTGATCTCTCATATTTGCCTTGATGAGTCTCTCATCACCAATTTCATTATCAGTAACCAATGTTGAAAAATTAGGAGTTGAGAATCCATAACTTCAAATGAGTCAAAAATTTTACCAACTTTAAGGTGCCATTTGTTCATTACATGACTATCTCTCTGCCAGATCTTTAATTAGATATATCCTTTATGCCTATAATTGAGGTATGATATAATTAAATTTGTATCACATTCATAGCACCATACCAGCTCATATGTGTTAGACAACTGCATGCTAAGGAAAGACTTGTCATCCAATGAGGATTTTCAATACCTACAATAGCATCCATAGTATGCATGGCAACGCCGTCTGAGAATTTGGGAGTAAGACCGCTGAGGGAGAGGTACATAAAGTATTGAATATGAACATCAATCCTGTTCTAACTATTAAACTTTTAACCAGCTACATTTTTCCCACGCTCAAAGGTTGTGGGGGAATCAATTTGTTCAGGTGGGGGTCTTGTGACTGTTCTGAATTAGGATCAAGTTTGGGATCGGTCTGAACATGCACCTGATAGTAGTGAGTGGTCGCTGTATCTTCAATTTTGAGTCCACCGGGATTCTTGTTGGTGTTCCATTCTGTTGCTAAGGTTCCTTTAATCTGGTCTTGAGCGCAGTAGATTGGTTTGGGCAGTTTGGTTTTGGATCAGGGCAGGGATTGTCACTTACATATTCTTGGGAGAGAATTTGTATGGTCAGCTCCCCAAGGTGGATTCTTTGGTTTCCTCCATTAAGAGAGGCTAACGCTGAGAATACCAAGGAAACATTTTATTTAATTGGGTTAGGACGACCAGCGGATGGACACTACCAGTATGAACTAGATGGAATGGGAGAGGAGAAAGGAGAAGTAGGAGCGAGATTTAGGCACCCCAGAGTAGAAAAGCTACCCCAGTTGCCAGCTAGTACTGTCAGGTGTACGAGGGTTGGATACTCTATCCTAAGGGGGCTTCCCCTATGATGTAAAAGGTTTAGTTGAAGGGGTCACATGTAAAAACCAGATTGGGAACCATGACTTGACTAGTCTTTGCTGCTTTGGCTTCATGTATCTGTATAGACAGTCTTGGAAGTCTTCCAGTAGGTGTAGGTGAAATCTGCTGATTGTCCCGCGGATGGTTGGCACAATTCCCTTGAAGGCATCCAGATCTACCAATGGATTGTCCACAGTGTAATGGCGACTATAAGGGCGAAGAGCGTGGGAGGTTCTAAATTCAAGTTAAAGTGCAAAAAGGCTTTTAAAGATTAACAGCTCCTGGTCATTGTGGGTTTTAAGCAGACGCACAAATTCTCACCATATGGATTTAGGTGGTGGGCATGCTTCAAGGTGGTGGTGTAGGGTGCCATCCCCTCCACATACGTGCATGTTGCATGAAGAGAGTTGGAGTGGTCTGCTATCCTGTAGGTTCGTCTGAGGCAGCATCATGTGTTTCTCTCTTGCCCTTGGCTGGAGGAGTAAATGTTCTGCGAGTCTTCATATTGCCTTATGTGTTATGAGGTCATAGGGGATATCCAAGAGATCCAGTTATTTTTTTGCAATGGTCGGTGCCATGTCATGTGTGTCCCTCTGGGGGTGGTGTTTTGGTTTCCTTAGCGTAAAGATTGCTCTGGGCCTTCCCCTTCCCTGACTAGTGTCTGTAATAGTGACTTTCTATCCTATGTGCCATACGGTGCAGATGAGGCGTTTGAAGTTAGGGGGTTCCATGTGGGCTCACTGCCTTGGGACGGTTTGCTAGATATGTGAGCAGGCTGGACGGCTTTTGGGGGTTGGGTAGTTTGTGTGCCTGTGCGAAGTTGGCCCTCGCCGCTCTAGACCAGTGTTGGTGTGGAAGTTCTGATGATAGGACTTCCTCTATCCAGGTGCCCAGTATGTGGTTTGTCAGATAATTGACTATGGGCTCTGCTGTTCATCAGACCAACCAGTATGAAGACTGGTCGACCCTTGCCATTTTGCCTTAGGCATGGGGCCAGTAGCACCAGCTGACTCCTAGGCATGTCACCTGCACCATTCATGAATCCCCTAGCCTAAACCCCAACCAACAAAATAAATTATAAACTAAAATCAAACGGTAGATTAGGAAAAGGGAGATGTTTATTGAAAGGGAAGCGCCAGATATTATACTATCTACAAAAATCTACTGTGCCCAACGCTGACCTATCAGCTATTCTGCTGGTTCTTCCAGCCAACCACTCTTTCAGCCTTCCGCTGTTCTACTCTCTTCCCTGGCATCGACCCTCTCTCCCTGTCCTTCCCAATGACCAAAAAATAGTATCAGCTTCATCCTTGGCCTTCAGTCGCCAGTGAACCATATAAGTTACTATATAATTAAATATAAAATGTGAATTTGACTTAATAATAATGTACCAAAAACATCTTTGGTTACCTGGATTAACTTAAGACATCTTGGCTTTCTGATGACACATGTTTTGCCTCATCTTAGTTGATTGTTCAGATAGCCAATCTTAGGTGATAATTGATTATATTAAATGAGGCACTGGAAACAACTTCAGCTGCCTCAAACTCAACATAGTCAGGTTCCGCTGACATTTCTTAATTGATACAAATGGATCATTCTTGGCTACAAGTCACCGGTGATCTTTTTACTAATTTGGGCCATTGATTGGCTCCACTTGTTCTAACTTCCAAACTCGGTGGAAAACTTGAATTTGGCTCAACCCAATTTGGGGAGCAACTAACCACACAATCAACCTACCATATTTAATTCAGTTAATAAGCCATTCCGCTAGGATTGGCCTATTTCATCCCAAATAACTATTAATCATTGGAGGATTTCATCTGGTTAAAATTCTGACGCAGTTAGCATGACTTTCAAAGTATATTAGGCCCATGCCACTTCTGGAGTGCGGGCCAAAGAGCATTTCTACTTGTATGGGTGGCCAGGACTCAGACCACAGCCATCCTTGGATTATGAGCAGACTGAGGATATAAATGAGGGCGATAAGGAAATTGCATGGACGGGGAACCACAGCATCTAAAGGATGAGTGAATTGGCAACTGATACTCACCCTGTTAGTCCTGGTGATCTTTCCGTAAGGGAGGCAATGTAATTGGACATCTGCTGTAGTAGGTTGTTCTTGATGGTCTAATTGGCACACACCCCTGTTTACAGCCACATTCTAAGGTGGCAGACAGGGTGGGTGAGGGGGTAATGCAAAGGGCAGGATGATTGAGATTTTTTTTTTTGAAGATCTGCGGGACTCAGGTGTCATGGTCCAGTTGTTAGTGTGCTTGCCCATAAGGATGATTCCCATTTTCTTTTTGTTGATCAATGCGTTACTCACATTGGAATACTCCTCAGGGTACTTTTCAACTGCTGGGCACCTTTGTTACTAGCTATGCCTGCCACACAGTCATCTGCAAATACTATTTTGATTGTAGGCTGTCCTTGTGCAGTGATTCCCATGAGGCGTGAGTCAACGACGTGAAGGAGTGGATATATTATAGAGTTATACAGCAGCAGGCTGAGGGGGTCCCCTTAATTGGACCCTCTGCAAGGTTTGATTGTGTTGGTCAGAAAGCCATGGCTGCAGACGACCATGGATGTGGACTATTTTAGGAGCATTTCCCAGTTTATAAATTTAGATGGGAGTTTGAAGGCGCTTAGGCATTTCTTCAGGTATGGCCAGCTAACGTGGCTGTATGCCTTCTCCTGGTCTAGGAATACCAGGGCTTCAGTTGCTCTGGAATGGCAGATGTTGGCGATGGAGTGCATATTATTTAACTGAGTTAAGCCAACCAGGGGACGGACATTACCAAACTAAAACTGAAATCATAATAAAAATAACAATTCAAATGAGACACCCAAAATGGATGGATCGATTGAATTGTACCTAACAAAATATCCAACCAGGTGGGCAGCGAATACTACTATCCCTCCATGGTGGACAGGGAGGGGGGATCAGGGGGCTCATCATAAGCTGCATCCATCTCATTCCATAGTAGGGAGATGTTAAGGCAGATAGTAAGGGTGTGGGGGCATCAGCAGAATGGGGTTCAATATCCTTGATGACTGGAACTTCCGAATAGTTGCCAGCCATCATATACCAACGATGTATTTGCCCAAAGTCTCTTCAGCTTCGAGGTGGGCGTCTGAGAATTTAACGAACATGGCAATGTTGGTTCAGGTTATTTTTGCTTTCAGATTCCGTGCTACTTTTACCACGTTCTGGATGGCTTCAGTGACGTTTTTGTGTAAAGTTTTCATGTTGATCTTACTTTGTGCAGTAAATTTATGGGGATGACAGGAGGTGAAATTCCTCCTACAAGTGCAGCCACAAATTTGGCGGCAGCTTTGCAAAGTGGACGTCAATCTGTTGTGGTGGCTGCTTCTACTGCAAGCTGGTTGTCGCTGTAGAATGGTTTGGCATTAGGTTGTGGGACATATTTCTAAGGTGGGAATTTTGCATCCCATTCTGCATTACAAAGCTGCTTGAGTTGCAGCATCAGTTCTTCAATGACGTTACCTGATTCGTCGATTTTATCCAATAATTCCCATGGATTTTGGTTGAACTGCATTTAGGAATCAGTGTACAGTTGAGGTTTGTTCGATTCATATGTGGATGCAAGTGATCAAACTGGGATCCAATCTGATGTTTGGTTGGATGAATTATTTATGGCATTGGGGAAAGGTTGGTGCTAATTGGTGGCTGTAGGTGCAGCTGCAGCATCAGGCATTGGAGGAGGGGAAGGTAGGATTGTACCTCATGTCAGAGTTGGTGTGGGGTAAGCAGTAGATTGGTGGGTGTTGGGCAAACTTTTGGCGTCGGAGGAAGTTTCTAAGTATGGGCATTTTTATTTTGAGTGGTCTAACTCAAAACAGGATGGACAAATCGTCCATCTGCACTTAACGCGGGCCCAGAATGGATGGTTGGGGGCAGATAAGATGGTGGCACTAGGAGGAATTGCCAAAGAAATTTTTGTACATTCAGGGCTGATTGTGGCATATGCCCAAGGCCCAGCAAGGTGTGTGGCCCCATTTGGGACCACAAATTGTAAGATGGGGTTGGCGCTGTAGGCTGCCAAACCTTCCATCCGCTCCTAGTGGAGCACTTCAGGGGGAAGTGGGTGGGCAAACCAGCAAACTGGACCACAAGGTGGTGTCCATTGGGAGCTGGGTCTGAGTTGTTGGAGGGGAATACTGTTAAAAATTAATGGCACCATTGCCGCAGTGACTGCATCATCTTCACAGGGGAAGCTGAGATCAAAGTACCCCTTATAGGGGCGGAAGTCTATAAAACAGGCTGGTGTCATCACCGCCTGAGCCATTTTGATATGGCTTGGTCATCGTAGGGGAAGAATTTCCCATATTTGACCCTAAGGCCAAAATGCATGTTGCTCTGGGGGAGCACCAGGGGGCAGCGGGGCACCACTTGGGTTTGGGCAAGATGGGCATTAAGATTCTTGGGAGGAATGAATCATCCCAAGGGTTTGTAATGACTGGGCGAGCCAGTCCAAGTGCATTTTCCTGTCAAATGGAAAACGGAGGGGAGAGTTTCACCGCCGCCCCACGCTGGGACAGTCAGCAGGGGATCTGATGACATCAGAGCAATACTTCAGTGTGCGATTAAGTGTTTGCTTTTAATTTACTGAAATTAATTTCCTTGGAAAGTTACACCAAGCAGAGAGAAGCTTGCGACGGAGTGTATATTGGTCCAGACAGATCGCCCTGGTATGAACCCAAACTGATTGGGCGACAAGCTTTTGGAGGCTATGTTGCTAATCTGGTGGCTAAAACTTTTGACAATATTTTTGTATCAGTGTTAGAGAGTGAAATTGGACGCCAGTTGCCAGATCCAGTTTGGCGCATTTTTAAACAGGGTTATGATAAAGGAGTTCTGCCCACGTGGTAGGAGGCGGGTCTCCAGCAAGCACTGATTCATTGATGCCAAGAGGAGGGGGGCGATTTGTTTGAAGTACTTCTTGTAGAAATTGTAAGATATCCCATCAGGCCCTGGGCATTTCCTATTTGGTGCACGACGGACTGTGTCCCGGAGCTCCTCCTGTGTGATTAGATTTAGTAAGTAAAAGTCTGGCAGTGTTCTTTGGATTCCAGCGTTGTGTATATAATTTCTAATTTTTTGGAAACCAGTTGGAGTGTCACAGTACAGTTTGGTGTAGTAGCGGTGTACTTCCGCCTTGACCTCCTCTGGGTCAGTTGCCACAGTGCTTTCACCTTTGCGGACCTGTGTTCATTTGGGCTGGTTGCTGCGGGAGTGAAATTGGTGGAAAAGTATGTCAAGCAGGTTTTTCCATCCTTTATGAACTTACTTTTTTGAACTTGATTCTGTGCTGGTGTTCAAAGATGAGGGTGTTTAGGCAGGAGGATATTTCCGCCCATTTACGCCCCCAATTGGGGCTGTAGCAGGACTTCATGGTGTTGAGCTTGTGGTGGTCCAGTTCTGCCAAGGTGCGCCTGATTGCGGCTGTCAACAGTGTACTTGCGTGAGGTGAGATGGCAAGTTTTATTAATCTGACTATGAAATTTTCCCAGGTTGCAATGGGGTCCAATATGAATGGAGTTGCAAATTTGGGGTTCACGGTCTTATTTTCATCCCAGTTGAATAGTTCAGGCAAATTATAGTCTCTGGGTGCATCTTATTCCAGTTTGACGCCTGTGCGGGAGTGAGGGTTGGCAAAAGCTGTACTGAAAGGAGTTGGTGGTCAGAGAAGTCTATTTTTAAATGAGAAGTTGGAGATGGTTGAACAGTGGGTTTTTGCTATGTGATGATGGAGTAAATTTATATAATTAAGATGAGCTTTCTTTCTTGTAAATTGGGGCGAGTCATGAAGGGGAGGAGTGGTGACCTGGGGGAGGGCATCGTGTAAGCCAAGGGACGCCTTCATTGCTTGTAATTCAATGTGCCCCAGGGGTAAACCCCTGTGTTCAGGCCATTGGTCTGTGTTGGGGTAAGCCCAGCAGTTGAAGTCTCCCAGTAGAATATTGTCTGGTGGTAGGGCGAGTGTTGGGATGGTCTTGAGGAATTGCTTCCTCTCAGCTGTATTGCACGGTGCAAAGATGCATGCTATTGAGATTGTGTCATTCTGGCATGAGATCGTTACTACCAGGATGCATCTGTGAAGATAGGAGATTGAGTTTATAGTTAAATTTTTTATGATTATGGACGACCACCCCACAGTGGGACGTCTATACCAATTAGGATGGTGAGACCCTGGCTTACCAGTATCCCTCTTCCCCCTGCAGACAGTGGGTTTCTTGGATGGCCAAGATATCTACAGGGGTTCCGCAGTAAGTCTAGCTTTTTTGGCTTGGAAAGATTAGGCCCTAGCTCCCACGATGTAGAATGTCCCTATGGACACTGAGTTGACCGCGGAGCCTCAGAAGCAGTTTGGAGGGCCGTCCAGCCCTATCCATTCACATTATTTCCAGTATTGGCTACGGGTGACTGGACCTGTCCCACCTGTGCATTTGTTCAATACCTTACCCTTTGCCAATTTCACGCGGGTCTTACTGTTGAGTGGGTTTGAGTTGGTCCCTTCCGCTCATGTCTTATGGTGACCTGATGTGGTGTGCTGGTTGCTCTCCGTGGTTGCAGGGTTTGCAGCTGTGTTTGTGTGTCCCATCTGTTTTCCAATAATGGGGCTGAATTGTTTGGCTAAATTCATTTGATTGGTGTCACTTGGTTTTCAGTCAAATTGTAGAGAATTTTTTTGTCTTGGGTTGTCTGATCTGATTGGTTGGCTCATATAATTTCCTCCATGTCTTTCTGGATCTGGCTGGGGGTGATGGAGGAGGCTGCGAGTGACGCTGCCATGGCCACGGCCTGTTTGTGGGCCTTCTGTGCCATTTTGTGCACTTTGGGTGAGACTGGGTCTATGAGAATTTACTGCCCGTCCTCTCCCCATAGAAAGGCGTGGTTGGTGTCAACGATTTTTGTAAAGTCTTCGCTGTCTTCTTCCATGGCGTCATTGCAGAAGTTGGGGGCCATTAGGCCCTCCTTCATGGGGCATGCGTGCACCTTGTGCCCCAAGGCTCTGCAGTAATTGCAAATTGGCGGTGCACTTTCTGGTGTGACGCAGAACACTTTTGAGACACCCTCATCCAGGAGGTGGAACACTACTGTACTCAGGATCTTTGTGAGCTCCTCAACCACATCAGGGAGCAGGCTGATCATGACTATTTCCTTACCTGTGCACAGGTTTGGTATCAGGTGAAACTGCTGCAGTTCAAATTGTTTAAACTTGCCGTAACAGACAAGTACAGCTCAGAGCTTCTCCTCAATTACTTTTCAGGGGAGGCTGTTTGGGAGCTAGTCAAAATTGATGAACAAATATTTTGTTTTTATTCCATCTGGTTAGCATGATGCACACAATTCATTTGCCTTTGGGGAGGGCATTAAGACGCAGACACTTGTGGCAGCATCTGCATCTTCTTTAGTTTCAAATCCCTTTTAATCTAGCTATGGTGGATTGTATGGGTATTTATGTACACCGCGTGAGGTATAGTGTGGCCTGTGCCTCGCTCACTTTCTCCCACAAGGTTGAAGAATCGCCTTATAGATAGAGTCAGAGCCCATGCTATACTGGTGAGTGGGGTTGAGAATACTGGATCTCAAGGTATGCGTTTTGTTTAGTTGTAAATTTCACAAACCTGAACGGTGTATGGGTTTGTGGTTTCTTAGCGGCACTGGTTATTAGTCCTCACCAGGGTGTTTCTTGCACTTTGGTGCACCAGTCATCCCATTGCCTAATATAACTTATGCCCAGTTTAGATTTTTTTATTAAAGTCGCCCATTTCTCCTATGTGATTATCAAACTACTATTCAATTGAATCTTTGTAACTAATGTGATTGATACGAAAAAGAAAATCTAATACTAAGAAAACAGCCACAGCCATTATACAAATAATAACAAGTGGTGGCCCTCCTTTGGTTGTGGAAATTTTCTTGGAAGGAGCTACATCTTTAAACTCAATAAAGTCTAAAATTCTCTAATTTTATTTACAATTGTCTGTTTTTAAAAACGTATAAAATAACCTAGAACTCTACTATAGGCAAAGTGCTGGGTTTTTATATTGATAAAAGGGGGAATACTTGAATATTCTTATGAAAACATGGTCTATGTCAAATATTACCAGGGGCGCTGGAATTTGTCCATAGTTGTTTTCTCATTTCTTCATTGTTCTCTAAGACCTCCATAATGGGTATGGCGGATGGCTTGTGTGATGCTTATATTTGGGAATTCTTAACATTTGTGGGCGTTGAATTTTCTTCTATTAACCCCCAAAACTGCTTTACCCATTTGAGTTTCATTTATTATTGCATCTGGGGGATTATAAATCTGTTTGTAGAATTCCTTTATTGGCATGACAAATTCGCCCCATTCAAGGTTCAATTGTAATCTGCTAGTATGATTGTAAAACCTTGGCATATGCCCATAATCTTATCTATGTACGCTTCAGTGGATTCTATAAATGATAGGGGCATTGGGGAACTAACTGGCTTGAGGTTGGGATGGTCATATTCTGGGAGGGGCAGCGGCCACCCACCGATCATTTAGGGTGTGTCCCAAGTTTACTATACTCTACATGGCAGTGCTTGGGGACATTCCCTTTTTTTGGTCAAAAAAGGGTATAGCATCCTGTCCAGCTTAATGGCTACAGCGGGGACTCTTAAATACCCTTTCCTAAAAAAACAGGGTCTATTCCACTGTTGGGGCCTGTACTAACACGTAGTTTTTGTGTTATAAGGAAATATGATGCGGTAATCCTGATGAGTTTGGGAGGGGGAGGGGATTTGGGTGCGTCAGGCCTTTTGGCGTGAAAGTCTATAATTAGCTCATAATAGTTGGTGTAGTCTCTGGTAGGGATCCAAGCCATTCTCGTACGCTGGATATCCTTTTCAAGTCACCATGTATTGTATTTCCCGGTTGACCTATAGACGTCCAAAACCTTCTCCACCTTAAATTCCAGTGCTCCTTCTATCATTACTTGTCAACCTTGGCTGGGTTTCCCCTTTTAATGGAGACATCAGGAAGGAGTGGAAGGCCTTGTAAATTTTCCAATGCAAATGGAACTCTTCATGGTAGGACCACTGGGCAGAACCTTGATGATGGGGAATGTACTGGCTCTTTTGCACGCCAATTTTTGCCCTAGTACTTCGAGATGAAAATTTTTATGTTCACCATAACAAGGTTTCCAAACTGATAGTCTGAGGCCAGATGACGTTTTCTATCAGTAAATCCTTTGGCATCTTTGGAAGCTTTCATTAAATGTCTTTGCACTTATTAGTGTATTTTGCAGATGTGCGCTATGAATCTGTTTTCTGCAAGGACGTCAGAACATATCTAGGGGCCGTTGTTGAAAGTAGGGTTGTAGCCTAGGTTATCATACAGTAGCAGCATCCCTGTTGGTACGTGGAGTGAGTTATTATATACAAACTGAGCTATTGGGAGGTCATCCTCCCAAGTGTCCTAGGAGGCAGTAGCATAGTGGCGGAGATATTATTCCAGTGACTGTTTATCCTTTCTGTTTTTTTGTCAGACTGTGGGTAGTACGTGGACTGGTGCAGTTTAATTTTCAGTGCTTCGCTTAGGGAGTCTCAGAATTTTGAGGTGAATTGGGGCTCTCTACGGCTCGCAACCTCCTGTGAACTCTTAACATGTTGAAAACAAAGGACACTAATAACTGAGCCATATCCTTGACTTTAGTTGTCTGTAGACATGGGGTAAATATGAAGTAATTCATAAATCATTCTACCACCACCATAATCACATTAAATCCTTGTGAAGTCAGTGACCTATGATGCAGTCTACTAAAATCAACGTCCATGGCCCCGTCGCATGTGGAGTGGGTGTAGGAGTCCATCTTTGCCCGTCCTGTCCAGTTTTTTTGCGCGCAGATGAGCCAGAGTTCATACTCAGGAGAGCACTTCCTTTGTTAGTCCATTCCAGTCATATGCAAGTTTTATCAGGTTGATTCATTTTTTGCTTTAAAGTGCTCAATTGTTGGAGGTTCATGACGTTCCCTTATGACCTGTGGCGTAGGACTTTGGGTACTTATACTTGGTTATAGAAATAAATTACCTTCTCTTTTATAATAATATCATCCAGAGGGGCTTTCCCCTCCAGGATCTTGTCACTTAAGGCTGTCCTTTTAGGAAATTTGGATTGGTTATTTAACATGACCTCTAGGAGTGAGACTTTTGTATTGATTGTTGGGCTTGCTTTGAGATTATTAGTTGGGGAAGGAGCAGTGATCGGCGTTTGGTTTGATTATACGCCAGATATACATCTTTCTTGGCTTGGGGAAGGGGTGATAGCGGCTATGGCTGCTAATTAAATTGGGAGTTCTGCCGCGACTTTCTCTGGTGGGATCACCATGACCAGTTCAGTATCCTCTGTGGGATCAGGTATGGCTGATGGACTTCTCAGAATGTCCAGTAGTATGTGCATTGGCCCTCAGATGGTCTTATATTTGAAGTCAAAATTAAGAAGTCACAGTGCATCATAGTTTGTTTATGTGCCAGATTCTGAGGTTGCCAGTAATATCAGTGATTTGTGGTTCATGCGCACTTTCATCGTGTGTTTTGCTTCCTGAAGCAAGTATCATCAGTGCATAAATGACCAGGCAACGGCAGCAATTCTTTGTTGTAGATTTCCCACGAGCGTTTGGCATATATGAATTTTCTGGAGATTTACACTAATGGGTATACGCATTATCATGCTCCTGCTTTAGAACGGCCCTTACAGCTGTTCCAGAGACATCCTATGCTACAATTAACAGTTTGCCTTTGTTGGCGTGATGCAAGGCTGACTCAGTGGCAAAAACTTCCTTGATGGCATTGAACGTATGTTGGCAATTTTTCGACCAAATAAATGGCGCGTTTTTGACATTAGGGTGTAACGGTGTGACCAAATATGAGATCAAAGGAGAGAATTTTTCTGTAATGTGAATAGTCCTAAAAACTGAAAAGCTACTTTTGGTTGGTGGGTGTAAACCATGATCTTATTGCTTCTAGCTTGGAGGGGGCAATGGCATGTCCATCCTTGAGTACAAGGTTCCCTTTAACTGCACTTTATCCTTAAATTTTCGCATTTTGGGAGCTTTGCGTTCAGGCCTGACTTCTGTAGGTTGGCTGCCAATGCTGCAAAGTCCTTTTCATGATGTTCAGGTGTGAGGAAAGAACCAAGATCTTGTCAATGTATGCCACGCCGCACATAAAGTGAAGGTCTCCCAGCACGTGATTGACGACCCATAGGAATATGGTTGGGAAATTCTTAGGCCAAATGGTATGACCTTGAACTGATATATGCTGTGACATGTCCAGATAGCTGTCAGACATTCTTGTCCTTCTTTTACTCTAACTTGGTGGAACGCATTCACCAGGTACAGCTTTTTAGAATACTTTAGACTTTGAAATCTCTGGGAGATAGTGGCCCAAATGGTAATGGGTAGGGGTCAGGAATGGTGACATTAATTAGGTGGCTATAGTCTATGCATGGTTGAAAGGTACCATATGATCTATGAGTGAACACCACTGGGGACGACACTGGCGATTTCTTCTTAATTATTCATCCTTTGGCTAGCATTTTGTCAAGCCAGGTTTTCAAAGATTGATCTTTAGTGGCGGAGTAGGGGTATAGTGGATAGGTGATCTTGATGAGGGCCACCGTCAGACAAAAACCAAATTGAACTCAGAGTGCGGCAGCATATGGTTTGGCCATCAACACCAAAGGTACTTTACAGTATTTGAGAATACAAGGCATCCTGGGCAGCTCTTTAATAAAGCTGAAGGGGGTATGCTTCACAGTCATTGCAGTTGCATCTCCTTTTATCAGGATGGAAAGCATAGGGATTTTTCCTATGGGGTAGAAGGAAGTGAAAGTGAGTGCGTTCCGTTTGAGGTTGATGGTTTCTGACTGTCAGCGCCACCAGCGTAAGCCCAAGATCATGGGGTAGAGCAGGGCTAGAATCACTGAGAAATTGGCATTGAAGTGGTGTCCGTGGGCTAAAAATAGTAGCGGCTTATATAAGGGCAGTTTAATCATGAGTATGCGTGAAGCTTCCATGACTGGGGCCCTGTGGTAACCGTTAGTTCTAGTTCCTGGACCACCTTAAGTTCAATAAAATTACCAACGTTCCAGTATCCACTAAGGCATTTAGTACAGTGAGCCTCAAACCTACTGTAATATCCACGGCATTAATGAAACAAGTGCAATTGAATTTATTGAAGCTATTAATGATGAATACACTTAGAATGGTATCTATGTCTGTGGACAACTTGTCATGGTCTCAGAATTTCTTGAGAAGTTGGGAGGGCATTGCTGTCAATTGGATGTAGGATAGCGGGGCCAAAGTGGGGTCTTCTGAGTCCACTAATGGGCGTACATGGTCAAGGTTTTAAATGATTGAATTTCTTAAAATCATTTGAATTTTTATTTTTATTCAAGGTACACCAACCAGATGATGGACATTACCGATACTCAATGAGCAAAAAAACTGAACAAAAGAATGAACAGATCAACAACCAAAAACCAAAAAAAATATCTAACCAGGTGAGGAGTGGAATACCGCTAACCCACCATGGCAGAGTATGAGGGGGTTGAGCCGATCTTCTACAGGCATATTCTAGCTGGTCAGCATCATTGAAGTTGTAGAAATGAACATAAGCGGAGAGCTAGGGTGTGGGGGCATCAGCATGGTGGGGGTGGATGAGGGTGAAAATTTGGTTACTATCCTCACGATTAGCTTGGTAGACAGTTTCAGCAAGTTCCACTAATTGGTGATCAGTTTGAATGTGGGCATCCAGGAGTTGGGCCAAACTGGCTATATTTTGCCATGTGATTTTAGCGGTTGGTTTAAATATTCCTAGGGTATCCACATGTATGACAGCGGCTTCAGCTTTATTAAGTAAATTAGTGATTTTGCCTCATGCTGCTTCAGGGAAATCAGGGGTAAAGGTGAGTGTGGTCAGACCTTCATAGAATTGAGAAACCAATCGGGACACTGCTTTGCATAGGTTTAGGTAATGGCTGAGGCCACCGCTGCTAAGGCGAGATGGTGGTCACTTTGGTAGGGGATGACAATGGGTTTAGGAGTGGATCGCTTAGGAGATGGGGATTTGTCAAAATCAGAAATTTAAAATTCGGCCTAAACACTATCTAGCGGGCTGAGAGGTTCACTGGAGTCCTCATTAGCTACAACCTTACCTGATACATCATTTTCAGCCTATAAGTCCCATGGAAATGGTTCACAAGGATAGTAGATGAAGATTTTTGGTGGGTAAGAGTTGAATGGGTACTTGGGTGAGAATTTTGGTCCAGGCCTGATTCTGATTGGCGTGGGTGAAATTGGGTGGGATAATGTGGGTGGGTGATTTGGTGGGTGCCTATTTCCCACTATGGCCATCAAATGAGAATGTTGAGTGGGAGGGGAAACAAAACGCCCCATTTGGAATCCGCCAAATATGGCTCAGAGGACACACCAGAGGAAGTGGCTTGGTGTCAGAATTTTTTGAAATGGTCAAGTCTGAAACAGAGAGGACAACTTTGGCGACCATTACTCACCTGAGCCCAAAAGAAATGCTCTGGCGCCGCTGTGATACAAGTATGGAGGATTTTGTTGTGCTATAGCAGGGTAGTGTGAGATTATGGTGGCAGTGGCGCGAGGTGCATTGTCACAAAATTGACCCTGGGCTCCACTAGTGTGCTAGGCCAACCAGTATGAAGACTGGTGGCCCTTTGCTGTTTGGCTTCATTGGCATACAAACCCCTACAAGTCCTGTGTCCAACCCACCAAGTAACCACCAATGGCTTCGCCTTTAGCCCCAGGTGTCCTCAACATGTGCCCCGGCAAGTCCTACCCCCTTCCTTGGCAGCTCAGGCACTTCCGCGCTGCCCCAACCTCGTGACCCTTCACCAACCCATCTGGGCTTGCCCCAGTGAGTCCATTCCCCTTCCTAGCGGCTATGGCAACTCCCACACTGTACCCCGCTAGGGTTGGTGGCCTGTCAGCGCATCCTCTGGTAGCCAGCTGGCCAGGTTCCCATTGGTTTCTCATAAGGAGGAGGCATGGGAGCTGGCAGTGCCAGCCACTCCAGGCATGATCACCCGCGCCTATTGGGGATCTCCTATCCCACCTTCCCCACTCTAGTTGCACTAAACTACTTCAAACAAACAGGAAAGATGGGAAAATGAGAGATGTTTATTAGGAGGGAATGAACGACTATTTATACTACTTTCAGGGCTACTGCACCCAAGTACTCTTTGGACAATCAACACGCAAAAACCCTTCAGTCTCTTGATTCCAAACCTCTATCAGATCATAAACTCATTCATTCATACTTTATAGAGATTCCCTACAGATCTGCTCATATGATCACCAAATATTAAATTAGGTCAATCCATCCTCAGCATAAGTCGCTGGTTGATCATATATAAATTTGTAAATAAATAAGACTTTGAGCATTCTCGGCATGAGTCGCTGGCGCTCCAAATTAGTTGGCAGAACCATTTCAGATGATTTGTAATGAATTCATCAGCTTTCCGCTGGAAACTCCTGCAACAATCTTTGGATGGCATTTCAGCAGCAAACACAGCTTCCGCTGAACCTAAGCTCAATTATACATATAACATTGAATAGCATCAAACTAGGCAATTAGCCAGCAAATATGCCCAGCTAACCAAAACCCCTAATTTGGATACTATTGGAAGGATTCATATGGCTAAAATCCCAACATGCATCAAGGCTCTCTGCTCCATAAGGAACACCAAAGACAAGGTTGGGCTGTGTTCCATAAGCCAGAAGCCCCACCATCAACCAATCATATAATAACTGGGATAATAGGTGAGATGGGAGGAATGTGAAGGACACCACCAGTTTGTCTGAAGGAAGGCAAGTTTGGCTGTTAAAAATGGGAATGTTTTTGTAAACTAGGGGAGTAGAATCTGCTGCTGTAGCATCCTCCTCCATCTGGAAACCAATATCAAAATAGCCCTTAAATGGCCGGAAATCAATAAAGCCAGCCAGTGCAAATGAAGCAGTGGCTACTTCAATAATTGCCTTATCAGCATTTGGGAACAAGCGCCTGTAGTTGACTCTAAAGTAAATTTGGATATTGGAATGAGGGAGGGCGAGAGGATGGGGTTGAGAAGGGTGGATGTGCGCCAGGTGGAGCACTAAGTCCCATGGGGGACAAAACGGCCTGAAGAAGATGGTGGTCTATTTGACCCCATGCAAATGCATTTACCCGCAGGGCGAAAAATGCTAGGCGGTGGAGTACCACTACCCCACATTGTAGCAGTAGGCGGTGGATCCATAGACATTTTTTTGGAAAATGGGCGTGGCCAGATGGCTGTGGAAAATTAAACGCTTTTTCTTATAAAATTCACATAAAGTGATATCAAGCGGAAAGAAAGGTCAAATCAATGATTCCAATTCAGTGGCGTTAAATTTGATTTTTCATCAATTTAAGTGGGTAAGGTGACACCATTTGAGGCCTGTGGGTTTACTGAATAAAGAGAATACCCAGGGGTCTATTTACTATGTCCACCACAAGGTTCATTAGGCTAGGCCTTTGGGGTCAGGCTGCAGCACCAGAGTCCTGGAGGTGCAGTGCAGTAAATCATGATGGGATCTTGGATTGTAAAACAACTGGCTGTCCCATGTGGATCTGGGTGTGCTTCATGGGTTTTAGGTAAGGGGGTACCAACTGTGAGAAATTGAGGACTAGCTCACTTATTAATGTATTACTGCTTTGATAGTTGGGAGGAGTTTCAGCTGATAAATCCTCAATTATGCTATGTGTCTTATGGTATTTCCTAACCGTTTGGAAGCTCACAAAGCTATACAACAATAAATGGCTCTTCTGGTCTTCTTTTGGGTATATTTTCTCTCTCTAATTAGGAACTCTCCAGACACAGGTACTTATGACAAGCTCCCCTGAATGCTTTTCTACACTTCTTATTATGAAAAACAAATTAAGATAAGACAAAAATATGAAAGTATGGAAAGATGATGATTTTATTTTAGGGACAGTCGCTGGTTTTTTATACCTCTAGGGCATCTCCTGGCCATACTCATCTATTGGATGAATTCATTAAAATCATGCCCTTCCACTATGGATTATGGCAGTGTTTTTATTAGAATATCCCCAGGTTAATTTGGCCCGTGAATTAACTTAATTAAAATCATTTCAGCCTGATTGGAGGCACTACTACTCTTGTAAGTGGGAAGATTATTAGACTTAATATTAGCACCTCAGAGCTGTAAATTCGGCTCTCAATCAGCCTGATTACTTTTTGTCATACAGCTGAAGAAATACAATAAATGGGGAGATTAAAAATATAGAGTTTGAATTATGATGCACCCCTAATTGGGACGTCAGCAGGCATCTTAATAGTACTAGGTACTCCCTATTTGGGCCGTCCATGTGCAAGTACCATTGTGCCAATTACAATGATTGACATACATTAAAAATAGAACTCTTTAATTGTTTTTGCATTAAAATTTTCAAATGCAATTAGGTTTCTGCCGTAGATTACTTGGTTCACCCAAGTGGATCCCATAATTATCCATAATGATATTATATCATAGCTATTATTAGCTATGATAATTGGGTCATTTAGATGCAATCAAGGCGATTTTGAGGTGAATTTGGTTTTTCAGATTATGCAGATAAATTGGGAAGGATAAAAGGATCCATCAATGGGAGTAATCTATTAACATAATAGTCTTCCTGAAGGGTTTATTCTTGAGTCAACCATCAAAATCTAACACCAACTCAGATCCTCCACTAGATTGAGGCCATGTGGGGGTTTAGGGAGTGAGGAAGAGTACTGCCAGTGCATGTGGGTTTGATAGCTTGGTGGTTTTTATTTTCTGGGTTGGACTCAGATGTGCCATCAGCGTATTGGTCTAATTCTCTTCTTTGTAGTTGGATGCCTTCTCCTCTCCATCTGATAGCATAAGAGCACCCTCATTGGTAATATAAAGGGGTGCTCTGTTGGTCTAGTGGTATGGTCTGGTGGGGTCGGTTTCCTTTTCCATCTTAAACTAGTTTGGGCTCAATATGTTGAGCAGGATATATGCTCTCTTTAAGGTCTGGGGTCTTTTTGTATAATGTCACATGAGAGTTCACCCCCTGTTTGAGGGAGACCCATAAGGCAACAATTACAAGTTCATTTTGGAGTTGAAGGGAGCCAACTAGCTTCCAGAATGCCTTAATATGGTTGTTTAAATCTGGAACAAGGGTCCGTTGGTGGACTAGAGTATAGATAAGCTGTGGTTCTGACGTCAAGGTGACTACCATTGATAAAACAATTTCGGAAAAAGAGTGAGGGGCTCCCCTAAGTGGAAACGCTGGTAAAATACTGTGTTAGTCCACGTTTTCTCCTCACTTTGTAGGGTTTTAAATAGGGCCAACAATTACTGTTCCTCAGAGAACTATGTTTCCTATTAATGCAGCTTGGAGTTGCAGTTCAGCCAGAAAATACCAGCACCTACCAGGCTATCTTGAGGCGCAGGAGGTGGGCCCTATCACTGTCACGTTGGAGGCTGGATCGTTTGAGGGAGGAGATTAGTTGTGCTGCCTAAATGAGAAGCACATGATTGATTGTTTAATTAGTTTAGTCCAGTACCAACATGTCAGGAGGGCGCGCACAAGGCCATAAAGGCTTCTTTTGGCTAGCGGCTGACTCATATTTAAAAGTACTTTGGCCATTGACATCACCATAGTTATTAAGTGGCTAGGTTATTATGTCAGACAATTGGCATTTCAAGGAAAAATTGGCTTCTACTGTGGTAATACAATACCTACTATAGCATCCATAGTACACGTAGCATCGCTGTTCTGGGAATTTTGAGTAAGATCCATTGGTAAAGAGGTTTGGAAAATATTAATTTATGACCAATACCATTCCAACTATCAAACTGAGAACCTGTAACAACCTTGCCCATGCATCCCAAGATGTGGAGGGAACAATATGTCCAGGTGGGGGTGCTTGTGCTTGTTGTTCTGAATCAGGATCAAGGTTGGGATTGGTCTGAACATGCACCTTATAGTGGGCAATGGTCGCCATATCTCCAGTTTAAGTATGCTAGGATTCTTATTGACATTCCATTCTATTACAATGTTTCCTTCAATATGGTCTAGAGCGCGGTGGATCAGTTTGGTCAGTTCAGCATTTGGGTCAGTGCAGGGATTGCCGCTCACATATCCATGGGAGGGAGGTTTTATGGTCATCTCCCCAGGGTGGACTCCTTGGTTTCCTCCATTAAGAGAGGCTACACTAAGATTACTAAGTAAATAGCAACCACCATTATGGAAAATAATGAGTGGGAGACCTTCATTGCTCATGGCAATTTTGGCAGGGGGGACTGAATCTTTAAAATTAATAAAATTTAAATTTTTCTGATTTTCTTGAAGTTATCAATTTTAGTAAGGGAAAGAACAAAATAACTTAGCACTATACTGAAAGGAAGTGCGATGGGTTTTTATATTGAGAAAGGGTAGGAGACACACATTTTCTATGAAAAAATGGAGGCTGTCAAATTTTCTCAGGGGCACTATGATTTGTCCATAGATATTTTCTCAAGTCGTCCATAGTTTTCTGGGAACTCTAAAATTGGATACAGCGGATTCTCATTTGACGCTTTGACTTGGGTACTTTCTCAGCTTTTGAAAGTGCCAAATTTTACTCTATTATTTCCTCTGGGATTGCTTCCCCCACACAAATTTCTTTGAACGTTTCATCTGGGAGGTTATTAATTCATTCATTTTAATTTTCCCCTAAGTTTGGGAGTGGTGATTTTTCCCCTTACAAGAGTCTGATTGTAATCCACTAGTATGATTGAGCATAACTTGGCATATGTCCTTGATTTTATATATGTATGCCTTGGTAGATTCTGCAATGATAGGGGGTTGAGGAACCTTCTGGTTTAAGGTTGAGAAGGGCGTATTCTGGGTGAAGCGGTGGACACCCACTGCTCACCAAGGGTATGTCCTAGGTCTGTTATTTTCTTTAGCGGCAGTGCTTGAGGACACTTCTTTACTTTGTTTGAAAGGGGTGTAGCATCCTGGTCATCCTGATGGCTGTGGCGGGGACCCTTACAATATGTCTTTCATCCATAATGAAGCCCATCTTTAAACACTAAATACTCATTTTTCTCATTTCTAAATTGACTTAATGTATGTGCTCTCTTATCATCATCCTTTATTCCTGTTTTCTCCCTCATCCCTAGTACCTGCTTAGAAAGTTCATATATCATCACTCTTCTATAATTGCATCTTCTTGATCTTCTCTGAAAAAATTAAAAGACTTAGTTTTAATTGGGTTTAGTAATTACTAGTTTTTATTCTCAAATCATTTTGACGGCCTGTTCACAACTATTGTCCTCCAGCCTCCCTACCCCAATAGGCGTCTCAGTTGGATTTGAGCTAAAAGTGGAAAAAATATCTGAATAATAATTAAATTAAATTAAAGAACAAAATAAAGATAAAATAAAAAATTGGAAGTTTCTTTTTCTATATAATATTTTTTATCTATTTCTATTTTTGTTTTTATGTGTATATTTTCCATTTAAATAGAATTTACTATAAAATCTAATAATTATATGACCATTAATTACATTTTGTTCACATAGGCATCAGTTGCCAATTTTTAAAAAATTATTATAGGACCAATCCACATATAATTTACTATCTTTTAGTAACTAAACCTAGAAGTATTGCAATAAGCTATTTTATCTTCAATCTGCAAATTTTGAGACGGCAGGTTATTTTTATCAATGTAATTTTTCAGGATGGTTTTCCACCAAATTTTTGTATCATAAGCCAGAAATTGCAGGTTGATTATAAAAATCTAGCTTATATAAATATTGTTTGGTACTCATCTTTGATGTTAAGTCCAAGTAGAATATAAGATTTGCATTAGATCTGCTCACCATCCATACAACAACTTAAAAGGTGTTGCCTCATGGCAGAATTTTAGCTGATGATTTATTAAAACGTCACTAATCTCAGATAACCAAGAGGATATGTTAGTTGAGATTAATTAGGATTTGTTGCTGCTAATATAACCATCAGAAAAATTCTTTTCCAGCGACAGTGGGATCTGCTAGTTGGCTAGCCGACCATATGAAGACTAATTAGACCTTGTCATTTAACCTTAGGCATCATGGCCAGCAGTGCCAGATGACACCTTGGCATGCCACCCAAGCCATTCAGGGATCTCCCATCCCAGACACCAACCAGTAAGTATAAACATAAACTTAAATCAAAAGGGAGAATAGGCAAAGGGAGATTTTTATTGAAAGGGAAGCTCCAGGTATATTTACAAAAGGGCTACTGCACCCACCACCTATCAGCTCATTGCTGGACCTTCCAGTCAACCACTCTCTCTTTCTTTCTGCGCTTCTCACTTCCATGGCATTGACCCTCTCACTCCACCCTTTCCATTGTCCAAATTTGTTTTAGCTCATCCTCAGCCTTGAGTTGCTGGTGAGCCATATAAATTACTTATAAAATTTTTACCAAATTTGTATTTGACATTTGATTTGCTTAGTAATTATACACTGGAACCTCTTCAGTCGCTTTCTTAACTCAGGATGATTCAGCTCCTGGCTGATGACATACTTTAACTCTTATTAGTCGGTTACTTGGTGTTCTGCATACCTTAGGTAACAGCTCATGTTCAACTTTCATTGTCAATTAATACAAAAGATGCTAAAAAACTTTGGCATCTTAAACTTGGGCTGTCAGTTTCCTCTGACATATAATAAATAAACCAATTGGATCATTCTTGGCTATTAGTCACTGTTATCCTTATACTAAATTGGGGCCATCAATTGCCCCACTCAATCCTGACTTCCAATATCAACGGAATATTTGGATTTGGCTTGACCCAATTTGGGGAGCAGCATCCTAATAATTGTACTAATAACCACGAAATCTAGTCAGTAAGCTATTCCACCAGGACTGGCCTATTTTATTATAAATCCTCTTATATTATTGATGAAACCCATCTGGTTAATTTTCTGACAGTGACATTCACTTGTTTACTAATCTTTTTGTTTCCAGATAATATTGAATGTATCCCACAACATAGATGCCCATAAGTTCATCTGGTTGAGGATACATAATAAGTGAAGTAATTATTAATGTCATGTGAATGACCTTATGGGAGTCATGCCTATGTACTTCTTGTTTCAAAATAAACTTGGCAGCTCTTGTTGCATTGGTATGACTTAAGACTCTTGTTTAACCCATCTGGTCATATGGTCAATTATAACAATTATATATATGACTCCTCCAGTGCTGACGCTAAGTGGTCTCATGACATCTATGAAGATGGTATGCCATGTGAACTCAAGCCGCATTAAACATATCCCATCACTTCCTTGTGGTGGTTATAAAGTGACTTACCATAACAAAAATACGAAATCAGCAACATAATGTCTAAAGACTCCCAATATTAGTAACCTAAAGGTGTAATAATGTTTTCTGTATGCCGCTAGGGCTGGCACCTTATGAGCATCTCAGGTAATCTCCATTTATTTTTAGTATGGAAACAAAACTTCTTGCCTTTATTATCATGTATACCTTTCCTTTTTCCTCTCCATAAGTACCATAGACTTTTGTAAGCAATTTGGACTTCTTGTGATTCATCCCTTAAATTACCATCTATCTAATACTGAAACAAATCATTAGAATGTTGGTGAAAACATAAACTTCAGGTAACCTTAACAATCTGTAAGCATATTGAAATATCTTCTACATAGTATTCAATTTTCATTATATGCCTGTAATTTTTAAAGCTCATTACCCTAATATCCCTTTCTTTTCTCCTTCATTATATAATCAGTGGAGATAAGAACAATCATTTTATAGGTTTTAAAGTGCATCCTATGAAAGCATATAAAAAATTCTTGCGTTCATAAATGACATAAAGACATACTCGCTTAGTGTCAGTATAGTTTCTTTAAACTTTATTAGTACTTGGCTCACATAGACAACGGGGTTGTTGTCCTCAATGTCGTCTACTTGAATCATTATGGCGTTGATTGAGATAAGAGATGCATCTAATTGGAGAATATGTGATTGGGTGACATCTGTATATCAAAATAAATTAATTTTCATTAGTATTACATAGGCTTGTTGAGAAATATTTGAGATTCTTTGTTCAAGACACTTTCTTTTTTGACCCTAGAAAATGATATAATGGATTTTCTAACTTACATAGCCTTGGTGAACAGCAATTATAGCCAACCATCCTAAGATAGACATGCGCATCTCAAACACTCTTTGTGATTGTTATTATTCATTTACTTATATTTTCTGGGGATGATGTTGTAACTTTTTCTAGAAATATAAAAGAGCCTAAGCATATAGCTCTACCTTGAAGAAATGATATTTCATCAGCTTGACTTTTAGTTTAGCACCAGCCAATTGTTGAAACACTTCTTAGAGTTGAATAATAAGGGCGATGAATGTTATGCTAATGACGTTAAAGTCATTTAAGTAAAACTAAGACACAGGAAAACTTTAAATTAGCAAAGATGTTATCCATAACCCCTTGTAAAATAGCAGGCATATTACAAAGCCCTTGCAACATCCTCATTGGGGTGATAAAGCCCTTGATCTGTTTTAATAGCATATTTCTTTTGACACTCATGGAGAAAATCAATTTGCAAATACTTAAAATAAGGTCCATTGGGGAGAAAAGTTTTTGGCTCTGCCAAGACAATCTAAAGCATAAACTTCTCTAAGCAAAGGGTAAAAATCCTTCTTAGTTATTTTGTTAAGGCTTAGATATTCAATAATGACTAAACTCAAACTATTTTTTAATATCAAAATGGGCTAGCCTATGGATTGAAGATAGCACAAATAAACTATTTTCAAACAACTTTTAAATTTATTCGGAACCAGTGCCTCAATGGCTCTCATCTTAAAACCAGAATTATCAAAATTAGTTCCAATCTCCCAGTATTAACCTTGTGAATGTTTTTTGCGCAGCCAAGGTCATAATTATTTTGAGCAAATCAAGTGGTACTTCTAAAATAGGACTTGAACTTCCCCTTCTGAAACTCCACTAGTCTTGTTAACTAATTCAATTGATATTTACATCCACGTCTTTGACAGCTTCTCCAAGTAATCCCGTCATATCCAGGTTGTTAAAATCTTGAACGCCCATGATTACCATTACAGGGATCATATAGGAAAATGCAATAGTTTAATTTTACACGCATGATTTGATTCTTTCTTAGATTAGCAACTAAAAAAATTTCTCCACAACCTGAAACTAGAATCCCTAAGCTATACAAGGTTTAATTCTAAATTTTACATGAATCATTAATTTCTTTTTAAAGTTATCAGGATTTATAGTATCAAATCCAAATTTAATTACATATTGCATCATGGACTGAATAATGATCACTATCTTAGCCCAAATAGAATTTTATTATATCCTTCATGTGGGTAGGCATACTTTGTACACTTTTTTGAATTTTTTCAGATAAGAATAACGCCAACTTTATAAATTAGATTCACAAATTTATACCTTCTAATTGCAATAAAACCCCTTTCCAGTTGTAAAGCAATCACAACGTCTGTCACAGAGTTTTTAATGCGTTTCCATAAAGTCACATTTGCATCATACTTTCTTAAGAACTTGTTACTAATGAGATCAAAAGTGGTAGGGCAACATAATTGCTAGTGCAGAGACAACCAATGATTATAAATTAGGGGAAAGAACTATAAGCCCTACTTGAGGTGATAGAATTGGGTTCCACCGTCCCATATCCCTTCTTGGTGTTCTGGATTTGGCGTAATATGACCATTTTTGGAAAATTTGGTCAAGATGATATTTAGAGAACCACTATTGATGATGCATTATCTTTTCCATGTTTGACCAAAGTGTCTGCATATGTACACTCAGAGTATTCAGAAAGGCTGTTTACTGTGAGTATAGCTTTTTTGCTTACCAATTATAAAGTATGGATCAAATTGGGCGTAAATTTTAGGGAATAACTCCCAAATGGTAATCATATGAATTTTGACATTGATTTCATTTAGTTTAAACTAAATCTTTTTTCCGCATATTTGGTGTTTCTCATTTTATTGACTAGTTGTAAGTCGTAGGGTCAAGGCACTTATAGTTTAATATTAAGTCAATCTTCTTACCCGTGATCCTGTTCATTTATACTAAAGAACAGCCTGAGATATCTCAAAATTAGGATGATAAAACATGATTATCCTCCCTCTTTCCGTTTGACACCAATTTTAAGCAAATTTTGAAAAAACAGTTGTTTTCTACCGCCACCTCACCACATCAATTTTCCAATTTATGTCCTCAGATCCACCACCTGCTGTACCAGTGTGGGGCAGCGGTGCTACACTCACTAGTGTTTACTGCCCAGCAGACAAACTCGTACAGACTGGCTTGTCCAGTCTGCCAAATACATTTGGCTGCTGTCCCCCAAGGGACTTAGCACTCCACTTTGCATGAGTCCACCCAACCTGCCCCATCCCTTAGCCCTACCTTGATCCACTATCCACTTTTGCCTCCATTTTGAGTATGGATGTCTCTTATATATGCTGAAAAAGCAATAATTGAGCTGGCAACTGCCACCTTTGCACCAGCAGGATTTATAGACTTCCGCACTAACAAGGGCTATTTTGATATAGGCTTCCCCACTGAAGAGGACGCGGCCGCTGCGGCAGCTACGCTCTTAATATACAAAATACCCCCATTACCACCACCTGAACACGTCTCCCAGATGGTACCACTCTCGTGTTGCCATTTGCAAACCTACCCTCACATTTCTCCCTCAAAATCTTTATGAGGAGTTGATGTCAGGGCTGTACAAAAATGGAAAAGCCCCCATAATCCTTTCATTGTCCCAAGTGGTGATGAGCACCTCACGGAACCTTGGGAAATGGCCACCATTACCCCCCACCAGCTGAACATGGCCCAGCACATCCCACCGCATGCCTATATCATATATGCACCCAACCATTTCTTTTGGGCTCACATTGACAACGGTTGCACAATTTGCCCCCTCTGCCATAAGTTGGACCATACAAAAAACATGTCAATACAATTCAAACCCTGAAAACACTGCAACTCCATCCATGAGGCCACACTGACAGCGTTTGAGTGGGGATTTTGTCTGCCTCACCCCCCAGGTTGTGCACTCGATAAATCAGCAGCAAAATCTAGCAACCCAAATCTAAGCCGGCCAATTTACACCCATGCCAACCAATTGGGAGCAGGTTTGGACCCATATTTTTTCCAAAAGTTTTCCCACTCCAAAACCTAACCAACCACAGCCACCTATCACCAAATAAATCCAAGTCAACCAAAATCTCTGGGACTTATTGGATGAAGTGACCAAATATAGCGAAATTGTCCCACCACTAGATTTTCCAATCGATTTAGAACCTTATCTGAATTCAGACTTTGATGCCCCAGACCCGTGCAACCAATATGTCCCCAAACCAACGCTACCCTTTCCAAACCAACAACTAGCTTGCCAAGGCTGTAGTGGTCTCACCCAAAAATTGCCATATTTGCAAAGACGTGGTAAAATATGTTGCTGACATTAAGGAAGGGCTGCATATCACCCAGTCCCCCTAATTTCCCTGCTATTGCAAAAGAGGAATACAAACGCCTCTTTGAAACTTCCACCACCGCTATCAAACATGTCACTAAACTGGAAGATTTTTCCCCATCCACACATGTCACCAGAGCCAACATTGCGAAATTATCCCAGCTTCCCAACGCCCACATCCAAGCTGAACACCATGTTGCCAATCCCATAGAGGCTAAGATCTAGGCCCAAAGTGTTGATCTCTGACTATCTATTTCACCTTGAACCTCATCCCGCGGATGCTCCAGCCCCTTGCTATCAGTATTGATCCTCCTCTTCAATGCTGAATCCTTTGATCCGCCTGATCCCACCTCCCCCTCCGCCATGATGGGATAAGCGGCTCGCCGCTGTGCTACCTAGTAAAATTATTTTTTCGTTTTTTTGTTTGCCTCACTGCTCATTTAGGGCGGTTGGTTCATGCTTTTGATTGGTTTAGTTTTATAGTTTCTGTTTTAGTATTGTCCATCCCCTGGTCGGCTTGCCTTGATTTAATAAAAAAACATAATTGTCCTCCATTAGGGTCAATCCTTCTGTAATTGATTGGATTCTCATCAATTGAGCCCTTGCCCTTAACTAAACAAGAGTTATTAACTGAGACCAAGAACTGTCATGAGATAAGACTCCATCTCAGCGCCAGAAGTTGACATCCAGAATCCCTTGCACAATGGGAGGCAACAATCCTGAAGATGATCAAAGAGAAAGGCTGCAGCTCAACCCTCATACAAGATGGATAGTGAAGTTCCTGAATGAAGAGGCTTGAGCGCCTTATCCACCACAAAACACCTAGACACTTTAAAAACATCAAAGGCTTTAATTAAAAAAAAGTTTATTGTATATTTCCCCTAGCAAGAATACCTATTTTGTTTGTCGCATAGTTATGATATTTGGATTCATAATTCAGGATTTTTATAGTATTGTACTCCAAAGAAGCGAAAGTGTGACGCCATTGCCTCTCTCCAGCCATTCCAAAGAATTAATCCATCCTGAAGATCATCTGCAACTTCCATTCCTACTACCACATGCACCCCAATTTTTGATCTTTCAGTTTTTTCTTTTTTAGAACAAACACCTGGTGGTCACTACAGGAACACCCCAAGCTGTAACTAGTGAAAGTGTCAATCATGCAACATGGAAAAAACCAATGACATATCCCCTCCCCCAATGGATAAAGGAGCATTACTTGATGGGTTATTAGTTCACAATATGAGGGACAATCAAGTCAACCTGAGAGCCTAGAATTCTGGGCTACCTTTTAGCTCAACCTTCCCATGCCAAACCCCAGTCGTTTCTACTCTAAAACTAGCAACCTAGACAACAAATTCAGAATCTTCTTGATGAGATTTATTCTATCAAAACCCACTCTAGCCGCTCGCAAGCTTCTGATGTGCCCTCCTATATGTGATAAATCTACAGCTTAGCAGACTTAGCTAGTCAAGAGTTGGTTGGAAGAGCAAAACCCTACCTTTAGCATTTTGTCCATCCAGCTTTCCACCATCTCCTCCAATTGGTGGGATTACATTATCAAGGAATACTACGCCATCTAGTATTAGTACAAAGCCTTAATTCCAAACTTGTCAGACTTATTAAACTGCCTCCACTGATTTCCGTGACAATCAGAAAGCTATTCAGGACATCTGATGCCTTATTAGTGATTCCAGAGGACAAATCTCTCTGTTGAAATCTGGGATCTCTGGGTATATGGATACAAACCTTACTCAGATATTGCATGGTGTAGTTTCCAAGGTACATGAGTAAGCCAACAATGCCCTTATGAGGTAGCTGCCCAAACCTAAAATTTAGGATCCATAAGACACAAAGATTGAGTTACGTAAAAGCCCTTCTTGATCAGCTTCAGAACTAAAGTGTCTCAATCACCAAAGGTCCAAGAGTCCCTGAGGTGGATGAGGGATAACCAAGCTCTAGAGAGCCCCCTGGCCCCCTGGATCACCAGTTCCTTCAGCTGAAGGCTCCAAGGATCCCAGGCGTGATGAGATGCTCATAAAGTTGGAGGCCCTACAGAAACAAGTTGAAAACATCGTTTGAGGGTGTGTTGTTCACCCTGATGGAAACCTCATCAATACTGCCATCACTTTAGATTCACTTGACTTAAATATGTAAAAAGTATAGATGGTCATTAATTTTACCAACAATCATATCAACGAGATAAAGTATAAACACGAAAATATGGATGCTCTCATAAGTTTTTGTGAGTCTAAAAATCTAAACTTGAAATCCCAAATTAATAAGAAGGCTGACGCTAACGCGCTTAATTGATGGTGGAACAGGTTGCAGGATGATTTGGAGAATATTAATGGCAATTTTGAGCAGGCCACCCTAAGCATATTCTGAGTTAGTGTCCACTGAGCCTAGCCAGATTATTGATACTGGCATTCAGCCTCTCTGTTGTAGTCAGGCTATTTGTAAACCTAGTTTCAAGGAACAGTTCATTATAGTCCAAAAAGCATTATGTCCTTTTTAAGCGATTTGAGGGTGATATGGAAGAGGTCACCAATCGCCCAATGGTTAAGCATATCCATTCTTACTTATGTGGGAAGCTCGTGAGATTATATCACCCCACTTTTGTGAATGCCAGACCTGGTCCCAAGTCGAGGCCACCCTTGTACAGAAATTTGCTCTGATTAGACCCTCTCAAATAAAAAACAAGATCTCATGACATTTCACCTTTACAAAGGAGAAACCCCTTTTGAGTTTTCATGTTGCTTTTATGATAGTGCATAACTTCTATTTAATACCAATAAAATATTTAAAATGACGCTATTACCGTCATCCTTTCTGCGCTCAAATCTTGGCCTGAAGTTCACTTCATATGATAGGAATTAAGCTAACTTTCACTAGCATCTGTGACATCAAAGAGGAACTCAATAGTATCCCTGCTTCCACTTTCAACAAGTACACCTCAATGGTGCAAGCTCCAACTAGACCCAGATTGCATGCTCCGGAGGTCAATAATAAAGAAAAACCACTTGTTCCTACTGTAAAGGCCGCTGACACACTAAAGAGGGATTCATAAATTTCAGGCGGAAGAGATGGAATGCAAACAGTTGGGAAAAGAGAGCTCATCATGAAGAAAGAATCTCTTTGTGCTGATACTTCTTCCATAATGCTCCTATCAATACTGAAACTCCATAGAGGTCGCTATTGGAGAACTATGGAATCAAGAGTTGAACAATACTGATAATAGACTAGTTTACTATAGTTATCCTTATGAAGAGTTGCCAATTTTTCTCACCCTTCCACCTCAATTTAATAGCTGGTCACTTGAGTCACAGTTAATTTATATAATATCCTGTAAATGCCATTATAGATAGTGGTTCTCCAGTGAATGTAATCTTGTCCATAATAAAGAAACTAAGATTGCTCCTGATCTGCCATTGCACTGAGTATGGTACTGCCAGGCCACAATTCACCTACTCCATAAGAACTTACTCTGCGTTTTCCTCCAGTTTGGGATGATTACATTCTGTGCTTCTGCCATAGCTCTAGACAACCCTAGTTATATTTCTTTACTAAACACTAATTTTCTATGAAAATATCATGACATAATCCATTATGAAGAAGAATTTTGATCTCTTTTTGGTAAGCATATCCTTGGTGTTTGAGACATCCTAGGATGGCAAGGAACACATAAAGGCTCAGACTTGTTTGCTGAAAATTGAAACAAAAATTGATTGATCCAATTACCAGGTTTGAGGCTCGTGCATAAAACTACTCCCTCACATAGTGGATGGGCCTTAAAGAATTCATGTATATTTTTCAGAGCCTAAGGTAGTTCCTCTAAGGTCACAGATTATAGTGGAAACCTGGATTCATGTGAATATACCGCCTGGGAGCCTTTTGGAAATCTGCGGAGCTTAAAATACATCTGCAAAAGAGGTCTTAAACTGCCCAGGTATACTCAACCCCACATATGCTGGCTCTAATTCTGTATTGATGCCTAACCTGACTCCAAAGGCCCAAACCACTAGCCCAAGTACTCCAATAGCCTAGCTACGCTTAGTAACAGTCAATGACATCAGCTGTGTCCATGGGTCTGAAAGCCTCTGTGATTTTCGATTATAATAACCTTCCACTGTAGCTCTAGTCACCACCTCCATATGGGAAGACCTTACCCAGAATAAAGGAAGAAGGTGCTGAGCTCTTTTAAGATATTCTGAACTTTTTACATGTTCTAAGTATGACTTCAGCAAGGTGAAGAGGGTTATGCACAATGTAGAAATTGTGGACACCTCGCTCAAATACTTGCACCCCTACCATAAAAGCAAGGTTGAATATGTTCAGGTCATCATTGAACTTAAGGAGCTTCAACATCAGAGTTATTGTTACCCTCAAAAATTTCCTTGGGCGTCTCCACTACTGCTTGTTCAAAAATATGGGAGCCATTGTGTTGTCATGGATTATTGTAAGCTTAACGCCATAATGCGAAAAGCTAGATACCCCCTCCCTATAATTTATGATTCATTTTAGCTCCTAGCGGAACCCCATATTTTTCTGTAATAGTTTCACCAGTGATTACTGGAAGATAAAGCTGGTTCCCAAGAATCGAGCCAAGTGTGCCCTTATTGCAAAAAAGGGCTGTTTGAACCAACCTACTTGTTGCAGGGGCTATGCAATGCCCCTGCCACCTTCCCATGTGCTATGGATGGGCTCCTAGGTGATTTGAATATGTCTAGCATCCTAGTTTACCCCAACAATATTGCCGTTTTCTCCAAGATTTTCATTAGACAATTAGATTATCTCCGCCAAGATTTTGATTGCCTCTGAGGAGCATCTTTAAAGTACAAGCCTGCCAAATTCTCGTTCTACCAACTTAAAATGGATTTTATAAGGCACAAGGTCACTAAACAATAAATTCAGCCTTTGCAGACGCGTTCACCACCATAAAAAAGGTGACGCCACCTCAAAGCCTTTGGTACATATAAGTGCTCTTAGCATGTTAGGATATTACAGGCAATTCATACCCAGTTCACTGACCTGGCTGAGGCTTGGTGTAATTGCTCCACAATTTTAGTCCCTTTAGACAGAATCTGGAACAGGATAAGGCTTTTTATTTACTCAGGAAGAGCTCATCCCTTAACCTGTGTTAACCCATCTGAACTTTGACCGCTCTTAAGTGTTATTTTCTGCTGCCAGTGATTTCACTGTAGGGGCAATTCTGACCTGACTTTACAACACCAAGTAGATCAACATGTATCCCTATTGTTAAAACCCTAAAAAAGCTGAACAAAATATAGTTTCACTGAATGTGAATGCTTATCTGTATTTCTCACAGTCAAGCGCATCTGACCATACTTATATGAAACCATTTCACTAAAATCATCAATTATACTTCTTTAAGATGGCTCCAATAGATGAAAAATCCAACGGTCAATTGGCCTGGTGGGCCCTTCAGCTTCAAATATAAAACTTTTTTATAGTGCATTTGGTGGGCACAACTCATCATAACATGGATGGGCTACTCAGGATGCTGACCATTGCAGTATTATTACTTGAGGAAGACCATTTGTACAACTTGATTGGCTGGCCGGAATAATGGGAATTGGAACCCCCAGAAAAGGTGAAGATATTACGCTTGATGGCTTCAAACACACAATACAAGATTAAATGTTATATAGACAAGTTGATATAAAATGGCTGCGTTACCTGTGATCTCCTCAAGAACAGAAGTTATGATTGAAGGACACGCCATGTATGACACAGAGCAGCCAAGAAAACCTATGAATGGTTAAGGAAACAATGCTACTAGGATCAGATACCTAAAACTATGCAGGAGGTTTTAGATGCTAGCTTAAAATGTATAATCAAGATTGACCAATCACTCGCTTCCATCATAAAGTTTCTTGGCCTAACAGTTCACTTGACTGTCGCCAAAGTCTAAAAATGGGCTTAAAGCTGAAAATTAGTGCAGAGGTCAAAAAACAAAAAGTTGGATAGAATATAGACTACTTTATTGTGTTAGAAAGCGTCGTTATTTATAGGCGCATGGTGACATGGTGCCTCAGGGACCTTCATGGCCCTTGAGATCAAGATCTTTTACTGCCTTCCAGCTTAACTTCCTGAACGGGTGCTCTCATTGTACTGCATCATACCCATGACCGCAGCGGTGGGGCAGCGCCTCCCGTGATTAGGGAAGTGGGGATGGGAATCCTGAATGTGAATCCATAGAAAGTCATATGTGTGATGCTTCCTGATTGATCTAGTTTTGATGCTTTCAGGATAGGGTTCCGTTCAAATTGGTTTGAGAGTTAATTGGTTGAGGCTCATTTTGGGGGCAGGAATTTTGGCTTGCTTATCATATCATTTCCTGACAACGCCCCTTTAAGATCATGTTGAAGGGGGATTTAAGGCTGGAGGAACCGGCCATACACTTGATTCACCACTGTCCCCTGATTGACATTGGCAATGGAGTACTCAGATTTCCACTTATGAATGAGCTTATAAGGTCTGTATCAAAGAGCGTTGAGCTTATTTTGTCACCTTCTGGGTTGATGGTGATAAAAAAATAGGTCACTTAATTTGAAACAGGTAAGGGGAGTCAGCTGACATTAAAATGAGATGTCTCTCTTTTGGTGGCGGTGACAATGCCTTTCATAGCTAGGTCTTGAGGCCAGACAATTTCATCCACTAAGGCCCTCATAGTAAAATCAGAGCTCTCAGGAGCTGTGGTTTTGAGCAAAGGCTGTACGTTACTTGGGGGCTGGGGGAGCACGTCCATATAGAGCTAAAAGGGGGACATTTTTAGTGACTCAGTCATAGCTTATCTGATAGCAAGCAACGCACTAGGTAGAAAATGATTCCAGTAAGAAGGGTCAGAGGTGGGAATCTTCAATAAAATAGAGACAAGGGTTCCATTAGAGCGTTCCACTGCCCCATTTACTAAGGGGTTTTAAGGGGCGGCAGAACTTTGGTTAGTGCTAAAAAGCAAAATAAGTTTTTGCACTGCCTGCGAGGTGAAATTAAATCCCATTGTCTGAAAGTAAAATTTTGGTGGGCATCCATGATGGATGTTATTGGATCGAATAAGGAAGAGAGCTGTGGCTTTTGCAGTAGCAGCAGGGATGAAATCACTTCAAACCACTTGGTCAGATGGTTAGTGGCTAGGAGGATATATTTATGGCCATGCAATCCAGTGGGAAGAGGGCCTATCACATCAAAGCTAACAACGCTGAAGGTATTGTCAGGGTGATGACTGAGTGTTAGTATTAAGGACAGGCTCCATATTGGGAATAGCAAGTCATACAGGTCTTCAAGACCTCTTGGATGGTCTCCGCCATTTGGCCCCGTAACATCATGACTTCAGCCATTTGTGAGTCTTCTTAACTGCCCCATGTTCCACAGTAGTATGGCCCTCTAGGATAACGTCAGTTTAGGAAGAAGGGTGGACATAAGGGAGCCATTTCTTACTGGCCTTCTTGTAGAGTAGCTAGTCCTTAGTTTGAGTGTCTCAAGTCATTTTTGGAGCTAGCTTATACTTCAGGAGTTTCCAACTCCCAATGATCAGGTTTACCAATCAGTTCATACAATTAGTCCACCTTAGGTTAAAGCAGCTAGCACTGGCATCCTGGAGAGGCTGACATCATTTTGGTGGATTGCGCCTGTACAATGAAGAATAATGAAATCATACCTCTTCAGTTGCAAGGCCCATCTGGATAGACTGGCGGCTGGGTTTTTCATCTGATGGAGTTACTGGAGCAAGGAACTATTGGTGACAATAATAAAATGGGTACCGTAGAGATAGGGTCTAAAATGTTTAATGGCCAGCAAGACAGCCAGGCATTCCCTCTTGATAGCGTTGTAGTTTCATTCGGCCTAACTCAGAGTCTTGCTAAAATAGGCTACAGGATGGTCGACCTTATTTTTGTTATGCTGGGATAGGATAGCCCAACAGCGACATCACTCACATCCATAACAACAATGAGGGTTGGTCAAAATGTGAGTGGACTAAAAAGATTTTTTACATAGAGCGGTACTCAATGCATTAAAAGCCTATTCTTGTTCAGGCCGCCATTCAAATGGCGCGTTCTTCTGCAGGAGGTAGAATAGAGGATTGTCTAAGTCAGCAAACCAAGGGATAAATTCATAATAAAAGCCCATTATGCCTAGGAACACCTTAATTCCCTTAAGCTCTGGGGGCACGACATCTTATCTATGGTGTCAACTTTGTCCAGTATGGGCTGGATGCCATCCTTTGAAACTCTGTGTCCTAGAAACTTTATTTCTGAGTGGAAGAAGGAGCACTTCTAAGGTTTAAGCTTTATGGAAGCCTTTCAGGGCCAATTGAAATCTTCCCTAAGATGCTCAAAAGTCCATTAAAAGCTCTTGAGAAGACAGTGATGTTATCTAGGTAGACGAGGACACTTAGCTTCAAGTTCCTGAGGATCCCATTCATGGCGCGTTGAAAAGTGGCTGGTGCGTTACAGACCTGGGACATCCTCATGGGCTCAAATAGTCCTTTGTTAGCTATGAGTGCGCACTTGGCTCAGTCTTCAGGGGTGAGCTCCACTTTCAATATCCACTGATAAGGTCCATTGCAGAAAAGTACTGCAGTTCCGCGAGCAGTCAGAGGGAGTCATCAATATGGGGCAGAGGATAACTGTCTTTGGTGATGGAGTTGAGCCATTGATAGTCCATCACCACTTGGTGGCTGCCATCCTTCTTTCAAACCAGAAGTAGAGGAGAGGCCCAAAGGCTGCATGAAGGAACTAGAAGTCTGTCTTCAAGTAGTTGTTTGAGCTCCACTGCCACCTGAGCTTCTTCAACCTTGCTCTTTTGGTAAGTTTAGGACCATAATGGGGGAGCGTCTCCGATCTCCACATGATGTTGGACTCCATTCATTCTCCGAAAGTTGTAAGTTGAGGCCAAAAAAAGGTCTGAATACTTTTATAACAATTCTTGCACTCTACTCTGTTGGTCTTCAGGGAGATCCTTTCTGATAGTGGTGTTGACCAGGGACACAGGCATGGGCGTATCCAACCCAAAGTCCTTTAAGCTCCAAAAACTATGTACATCGTCAACAGCATCCACAGGTATGCGGCAGACAAAAGCGGTGGTAATGTTTGGCCTTCTACCTTGGGTTTGTCAGTAAGGTTAGCCAACAACACGGATATAGATCTGGCATAAGCTGGACCTAGAATTCCCAGGAAGGTTAGCACTTATCTGGAGGATGGGTTGTCTAGGCCTCAGACTTCCAGCAGGTACCAGAGGGGATGTTAACATGGACAGGTTTTGGCAATGACTTGAGACTTCAGAGGTATAGTGGTCACCCTAGGTAAGTAGATGAGCATGCCTTCTTTTCCATCAACATCAGGTGGAAATTGCACCCAAGATCCCCTTATGTGATATCCAATCCAATTTAATTTAGCATTCACTTTTTAATAGGCAGGCTAAGGCCTTAACCTCCATCTTAAAGTTGTAGGAGGTTTCAAAGATCAGGGGGCCTGATGCCAAGCAGGGATAGGAATCCATCATCATAATGGACTACTGAAGATTAGTTTCAAAGGAACTGAGTTCCAAAAAGTAGCTCGTAGCTAGGGTTATCTAGCACGACGGTGGAGGTATTTACTGAGAGCTTCCCAAATTGAATATGTAGGGAAGGGTAGGCCCCTATAGATCGAGTACATTGTTGGCCAGCCTGCCATACTCCATATAGTGTGGCAAGTATAAAGCAATCTTGTTGCGCTTCATTAACTTGGATGATATTTCGTTCATGGGTGAACAACTGTCAACTATGGCAAGCACCAGAAGCTTATTAACTTGAACTTTAATGCAGGTAGCCAGACTTCCAAACTGTGGATGTAGTGTAAGAAACATGGGAAAGTCATTAGAAGAAGAGTAAGCAGTATCAATTTCTATAAATTCAATGGGTACCAAAATTTCTTTTTCAGGTATGGTAGCTATAGTATCTTTTGAGGTTATAGAGGATTCTTAAGGCGTAGTAGGGATGTCAGCATGGAGCGCCTCTTCTATCATAATAACGGCCCTTTTTCTTCCTTCTCACAAGTTGTTTCCATCAGGTCTTGGCACTGCATCTGAAACCGTTGCAATAGGTGCATTGAGGTTGAGAATTCTTCTGGTTTTCAACCAAATGGACTCAAGGACAGTTGAAGGGACTAAAAAGTAGCCTTGAAGTGCTGGCTCGATGCAGGGGTCTTGTTAATTGCTTCCTTAATTACTCAGATGTAGATAAAACTATTCTTTTGTCCAATCATATGCATTTAAACCTCAGGGTAGGTTCCCAACGTCGAAAAGACAGCTGTGATAGCACCATCAAAGGTAAAATGATTGGAAGTAACCAAAGGTTGCGCTTGGACATAGAAAATGCTGGCGTACTTCATGGGGCTCCTCCCTTTATTCCTTGGATACCAATGAATGCTTGTTTTTGGTTGGCTAGGGTTTGATTGCTGCTAAAATCTTATATAAAAGCCATATGAACCTGTTCTCAGATGTTACACTCCTTCAAATGAGTAGTTGTAATCTCCCAGGTAGTGCTGTTAAAACAGGAGTGTATATGTTTCACTTACTACTGGTTGGTGGCATCCACCATGGAGCCCTTGTATGCGTACAGGAAGGAGGCGATGATTTATTGGCCAGTGGTGGACTTTTCTTTAAAACCAGGCCAAAGTTAATTACAAGAGGAGTAAAGATGGTGTTAACACCAGAGATGGGTGCAGGCTCTGAGACCTCATTCTCCACATAGTCATGGGGGACCTGCTGGTCCAACCGTTGTCTTTTGCCCTGGAGGTCCTCTTGGATATCATACCGGTTTTAGTTGAGTAAGGAAGCAGAAGCCTTATTTTAGACCTACTCTTTTAGGGTTTGAATTTCTGTGCCTTGAAGTTGAAGCTGATTCTCAAGTGTAGTCAAGCGGGCCTCAAACCCTTGTTAAGTTTGTTTAAGCTTATATGCAGCGAACAGTAACCTTGGTGAAGGCGCTAAAATTTTCCATTTCATCTGACAATGCCTCAATTGAAGTCCTAGGGTTGAGGGGGACACCATCTAGTCAGAGTTTTCATCCCTGAGCTACATTTCAAATTTGATCACATAAGGCGGCCAAAGCTGCTAACACGTCCTTTTGCCAAAAGTCATCAAGGTCTCCAGGGGTAGGTACCGTGGGCCTTAGGGCGCTCAAGGTCCACGGGGACCTTCAGGTCCTTTGGGTACAGCACGTCCTTTGGGTCCTTTAGGCCCCCTAGGCCCTTCAGGCCCTTCATTGTCAGAAGCGTAGTCATAAGAGGTCAGTTCCTAATAGTGTTGTTGCAGGGTCCATACCAGATCCTCAACTTGGTGGAAGCGCTGGTTCCAAGCAGCCTTGAGGAGTTAAATATTATGACACAACTAATCCTTGAAGTATCCAGAATCCAACTATTCAATGCTGCAATTTGGCCTCAGGCTTCATTGATTAATTGTCAGTTATTAATAATGGCCTTGTGAGTGTCAGGGATGAAGGAGGAGGCCACATTGTGTAAATTGAAAACATGGGAGTGCAAGTGTTGGGTGAGATTTAGTTTTTGGGAGACTCCATGATGGTGCAACCCAACTAACTGGAGGAGGTGATGGTTATCCAGGTGAAAAAGTTCTGAAGGTAGCGTTTGGTTCCCTGGGTGAGTTCTCCCGCTGGTAGCTAGGCTGAGGTATAAAGTTCCCGCATGGTAGAGGGCACAGAAGAGGCGTGGGAGCAGCTGGAGCAGGCACCTACATAGTAAGGCCATTTATAAACTGTTGGACAAAGTTGTTAAGGTTCTTTTACTGAAGTTGATACTGATTTCAATCAACTGAGGGCAGGGAGAACTGGAACGTATCTCAGATCTTAGACTCTCAGGCTGCTTGGGCGGCACTTCACATCGCAAGGTATTAATCCATCAAGCAACGCTTCTCAACCAATCAGAAAATTAATCTTCAGGACTGCTAATATTCTTTATTATTCATGATTGATGTTTTCACTTAGGAAAGTTTGTAGCCCCACTGTAGTGGGAGCCCCTTTAATTTGGCGTAACATTTTTTTGACAGTCACCAAAGTCTAAAAATGGGCTTAAAGCTGAAAATTAGTAGAAAATTCAAAAAAACGAAAAAAGGAGAGAAGATAAGCTACTTTTCTTGTATTATTAAGTGTTAATACTATCCTCTCTTTAACCGCTCAAAGTCACTTTTGAGCGATTTTAAATTTAAGTTTATTTATCCACAGCCATCTGCCCAAACCTATTCTTTGATGTCCTTGGCTCTGCCGCCTGCCACCCCAGTGTGGGGCAGCAGTGCACCCCCACCTAGCGTTTTCCGCCCTGCAGGAAAGCGCATTTGGACGGGTTCAAACAGCCCGCCCACTGCTTCCAACTGTTTTGTCCCCCCACGAGACCTAGCGCTCCACCTGGCGCGCGTCCACCCTTCTCCCCCCATCCTCTCGCCCTCCCTCGCTCTGCTATTCGCTATTGCCTCAGAGTGGACTATGAGCGTTTGTTCCCATATGCCAATAAGGCAATTATTGACCTAGCCACTACAGCCTTTGCGCCAGCTGGCTTTATAGACTTCCGCCCTTTTAAGGGCTACTTTGACGTTGGGTTCCAATCTGAGGAGGATGCTGAAGCGGCAGCACAAACTCCTCTAATTTATAAAAAAAACCCCATTCTTACAACCCGTACTTGCCTCCCTTTAGATACCACGCTGGTGGTATCCTTTGCAAATCTCCCATCCCACCTTCCACCCCAGGTTTTGTATGACCAGTTGGTCGCGGGGCTCATGGCTTATGGCACTCAGCCTAACCTCATCTTTGCCATTCCATCTGGTGCGGAGCACCTTGCTGCTCCTCGGGCAACAGCCACCATCATACCACACCACCCTACCATAGCCCAACAAATCCCACCCCGCGCTAGTGTGGCTGCAGCGCCTGATCATTTCTTTTGGGCTTGGGTCAATAATGGTAGGCAGATTTGTTCCCTCTGCTTTGGCCTCAACCATGCAAAAAGAGCGTGCCCTCAGGCCAAGTCCGCTGCTGCAGCTTCTGAGCCTCCTTCTGGAGGTTCAGTATGGGGCGCTTTGTTGCCCCCTCCCACCCTCCAATCTCGTTCAGTGGGCCCACATGGAAAATCAGCCCCCCCCCAAAAAAAAAAAACCTCCAGCCTCACTCTCCCACCTAAATCTACCCCAGCCAATCAGAACAATTCTTGAACCACCATTGGCACCCAAGCAGCTGCCCATTTGCTCAATCCCACCCACCCAAATTCGAATGCCACTATTCCAGTGAACCAAAATCCATGGGATCTATTGGCTGAAACTGATGAATCAGGTAATGTCCTCATTAGTAAGCATACAGGTCAACCTCTCTGCCATGGCGATTATGGTCAGGCAGAATTTTTCCTTCCTGACTTTGATGAAACCCCTACCCCTCGCCATTTTGCTCCTCTACCCAATACAGCCCCCTTCCAAAGTGACCACCAGCTCGCCTTAGCTGCGGTGGCCTCTCCTCATTGTCCAAAACTATGCACCGCGGTGGCCCAGTCAGTGGCTCAGCTCCAGCATGGCCTGCCCACCATCTTCTTCCCCCCGACTTCCCTGAATCTCCCTGCAGTGACATCTCAAAACTATTTGATGATGCTGAAATTGCTGTTATGAATGTCGTAACGCTTACTTCATTCAACCCCTCAGCCAAAATCACCCGCCACAGTATCTCCCTTTTCACCCAACTTCCTGAAGCCCGCAAAGAAGCTGAAGTTCTCCTCGCAGCTTTTGTTGAAACACTTTCCCATCATTATCTTGATGCAGAAGTGGAAAACTCCTACTACGCTGACCTCAGCCCCCACTATGCAGATGCCCCAACGCCCTGGCTCTCTGCTCTGATCTGGTACTGTAACCAACACCCCTTGATCGAGGCGGGTCTTTCTGAAAACCAACCCCCTGACCCCTCCTCACCCTCTGCCATGGTGGGTTAAGCAGTTTCTGCTTCCCACCTGGTTAGTAGTTTGTTTTGCCGCTTTGAGTGTTGTGATTGGTACTGTCCATCCCCTGGTCGGTGTACCTCGAATAAATCATTAAATGTCAATACTTATAGGGCACACGGTGACATGGTGACTCAGGGACCTTTGTGGCTTGTGAGATCAGGATTTAATTCTTCCTTCTGTATCAACTGCCTGTACAGTGCACTCATTGTACTGAATCATCCTCGTGACTGCAGAGGTGGGAACAGCGCCTCTCATGATTAAGAAAGTGGGGACAGGAATCCTGAAGGTGATTCCATTGATTCTTATATGCGTGATGCTTCCTGATCAAATATAGGTTTGATGCCTTCAGGATAGGGTTTCATTCAAGTTGGTTCATGAGTTGATTTGTGAAGGCTCAATTTTGAGCAGGGATTTCAGCTTGATTTTTTGAGTCCTAAAAATTGTTGCTCCATCTACGCTGTTTACCATCATTAATGTAGATGTCATAGGGCCAATATCCATTGGCCTTCATGTCATTGCTGCATCATCCTAGTCATTAAACATCTCAAAAGGTGGTTGAGGCAATCTCAGTACCTGCCACCACCTCTAAGGCTACCACCTTGTTCTTGTTTTTCCCCATATTCACCCAACCTGGGTGCCCCAGAGTTCTGCTATCAGACAATGGGTTAAAATTCACCTCCCAATATTTCCAAGGATTGACATCACTACTTAATAATAACTAAAATTTCACTGCACTATATAACCCTCCAACAGATGGTGCAGTTGAGCGGGCAAATGTTACCCTAGTCTCTATTCCCTTCGAAATGACTGTGATGGAACCCATGCGATGGATTTACTACCTGCCATCTACTTATTTTAGCATATTATATCGGCTACTAATGTGTGATCAATTTGTCCCCATCTCAGGCCCTCTATGGTAGGGATCCTTGACTGCCTAGTAGCGTCCAGCCTTTATTATACTTGGCCTCTCCCCCAACACTTCTGTATTGATGATGAGGGTGCTAGCTAAAAATATTTTTAACTGCAAGCACTCACAGCCTGTGTGATTATCTCCACACCAGGAAACCTACACGTCAAATGCCAAGCATCCAGCTCTCTCCTTATTCAATATCAGAGACCTTGTGCAATTCTAACATCACTGACCTGGTGGACGCCCAAATAAGGTATACACTTTCTGTAAGGGACCTTGCGACATACTGTATAATGTTGGCTCCAAATACTCCATTGTTGATGTTGTTTTAAGCACAATGGCTAACCTTATAAATGCCAGGTTCTTGCACCCTTATGCCCCCTTAGCCAAATCTTGAGGGGGTGATGTCAGCATTGGTACTGAATAACAGCCCAAATTATCTCAGATTGGTTGATAAAATATTTGATCATTCTTTGTGTGGTTAAGCTTTTTGGAAACAAATGGATTGTCATCAAATGTGCCCTTGCTCTTAACTGGTCAAAAATTAATAAAGGAGAACAAAAAATCTTCATGAGTTAGACTCTATCTCAATGCCAGCGGTTCCCATCTGAATGTCCTCGCAAAATGGGAGTCCAACAATCCTATTGCTGATTAAAGAAATAGGCTGCAGCTCGACACTTGTACTAATTGAGAGGTGGATATCCTGAATAGAGAGGACTCAAGCGTCCCATTCGCCACAAGACCTTGTCACCCTATAAATATTAAAAGCTTTAAAAATTGATATTATTGTATATTTTTCCACTTAAATTTATACCTATTTTTATTCTTTGCATAGTTACAATAATTGGTATTGTAAGCCAGCATAGTGCATAATAACAGACCCTGAAGAAGTGGAATGCTTTTCCATCACCTCACTCCAGCCATTCCAAAGAACCAAGCCATACCAAAGACCATTTGCAACTTCCATTCCTAATGCTCTGGGAACCCCAAATTTCTGATATTTTTTTTAAAATCCAAAATGACCTGTAACTGAAATAACATCATGGTAGACTATATGGTGCCAGGAGTCCCTGAAGGCTCATCTATAAGAAAGTTGGAGTATATAAGTTCTCAGATGTTTTGTTGGTGGAGACTTGGCTATATGTTGTTCTAAAGTTTGTTCCAAATTTAGACCGCATTGCCATTTCCTTTTTCTTTACTAGATTTCTGTCTCTCTTTTAGCTGAACATGGTTGACTTGGTTTTTGGTTTTTTTCCTAGATTGAGCTTAAAAATTACCATTTGTTTACAATCAAGACAGACCAGTTGGGGTGAAAGATTATTCTAAAAATTTTATTTTTTTCTTTTAAATTTTTTTAAAAGTTCTTTGAGTTTTTTATCAAATAATTACAAGTTTTTGTTAATTGGTGGTTTAGTACTAAATTTATAGCTTTTATTTGAAAAAAAACCAAAAGTGGATCATATCATCTTTAAATATTTATCTATGTAAGAAATGATTTTTTGCATATATTGAGCGGAGACTAGCATGTAGTGAAGGTCATAATAGAGTTTTAACACTGTTTTCATAGAAAATAAGCATTAAAATCTCTCATCAAATTTATTACATTCAGAATTTAAGCTTCTTTTAGAATTTTTTTGTGAACACTCCCACCATATCAACATTTTTTGATTAGATGCGCATAAACTCATTCTTCTGCATAGACATTTGCTCCAAACTTTTAATTTTTTAATGATAGCTTCTTTAGCTTCACAATAGGCAAGTTCTCTATTTAAAAATATAGCAACACCAAACTTGGCTGTTGTTATAAAGACAATTGATGACAGTAAACAGCTTCTTAAAAGTTTTTGTACCAAAATATTGGCATCTAAAAGAGTATAATTTGAGGGTATTATAACAGTAAAATTATGGTAATTCAGGGTTGCTATGAAGTCATCCATAATATTTAGAGCTGGAGTGCAAATGGGTAAGCTCTCTAAAGGTAAAGTGAATTATGGTTTTACTTTAGGATTGCCAGAAAAAGTGCTAGGCATGTCCCTAGTATGAAGAGTGGTGCTTTTTGGCATTGCTTTTTAAAATTCTGAAGCATTTGAATTATAGAAGTTATTCATACTCTAGAAATTCTACTTAGCTGCAATTGCATTTGTATTACTCTAATTCTTTTACTTGCTCTGAGATATAGACTTTCCATTTTTTCTTTTGTTTGTTCTCTCTAAGCAGGCTAATTTTATTAACTTTGGTGTCCAGTGCAGTTTTAAAGGTTTTTGTCTCTTCTCAATGTTGCACATTATTAATCACCAAATTAGAATTTGTCCAATTTTATTTTAATTGGGTTTTTGTTCTGGAATATATCTTCATTCATAATAAGTAATCTATGCTCAATTTTAGTCTAATTAGCGTTTTTTCCAGTTTAAAAACATATTAGTTGAAGGTCTATAGTTCCTTTTGAACACTCTCAAGTTCTTCTTTTCTGTGCTTTTTTAGATTTTTATACTCTAGTTTCAGATTATATTCAGAATCTTTAATTTCACAGAGTCCTTTTCCAGTACAAGGATAAAGGTTTTTTTCTCACTTTAGATGCAATAAGTGGTTTTCTAGTTGATTTAGTTTAAATTTATTTTGGCGATAATTGACTCAGCCATTTGCAGTTTTTTGTCCACCTCATAATTCTAGAGGTTGCTAATAATATTTAACTGATGATCTTCTCCACTGTAATTCAGGCTAAGTGTTCTACACCATGACTAAATTTTTAATCTGCATTATTGATTGTTGTATATATTAAGTTGAGTCCAGTTCTAAGAAAATTTGATAAAACTGACATCCAACTGATACAATAAAGATTTTTGTTGGATTCTGTTTTCTTGAGTGTAGGTGACTAAGTCAGCGATTACAGTCTGATTTCTCTCTTGGTCATCATCATATTTTGTGTGGTAAGCTGGATATACTTTGTGGGAATCCAGCTGATTTGTTCTCACTTGGTGCTTGTCACCTGCTGGATTCCACAAAGATTTTATATAAATTTAAATAAATAAATATAGCGCTAATAAAAATGGCTTTTATTATTTTTTATAAAATGCGCAATAAGGAGAAAAATGATAACCCTCGACCTCCAACTATCTAGTATTTAAAGTAATTTCAAGGGTCAAGGGGGAATTTGGGAATATGTTCATAATAACGTACATGAGTCTGAATTAGGAAATATGCAGGAATAATGTATCATAGTTTGGTACTCGCTTCAGGGCAGCAGAACAAAGGAAGAGGAATTCTGATTGGCCCAAACATACCCATGAGGTAACATTTTTATTTATTTTAGCCAATCACCACCTGAGAAATATATTGCACCTTGGGGGACCCCCACCAAGCCTATAAAAGGAGGGTCCCCGCGCAGGTTTGTTGGAGGACTTCTTTGGGGTTGGGGGAGTGCCTTCCAATAATTCCGCTGAGGCCCATGGTGAGATCAGAGTAATCTGACCAGCTGATTTTAATATTAGTGCCTGTACAGGTTTTGAACTGGTGTTTCCCCAATTAACTGGGTTCCACTGAGAATTGGCCAGGGACTTTTGGCCGATTTCATTGATTTTCATAGCTTTACTATTATTAAATGAACTCTTAACAAAATTGGAATATTGCAAATGGCTAACATTTCCCTTTTTCAGTGGAACTTGACCTACAGCATTCTTATTTTTAGTCTGCAAAGGTAAATGTCCAACATACTTGATTACATAGTCCCAGTATTTTATATAGTTCTTAAATATCAGATAAGGTCAAAAAGTTGAGTATTAGAATATCTCAAAATGTTTGCATACTCCTCTTTATTGTTTAGGTGGTGGAAAGGTTTATAGCACCAGCTGACTATTATTGCAATATTTAGAAATTATCTTGTTAAAATTTTACTCACATTATCAAATTGTTTCCAATATGTATAGTTTAAGGTTTATACACTGTAACATCAGTTTTGCTCATTCCAATATTCCAGAGATGGATATACCTATTTTAGCACTAGTGTTACCCAACGTAAGAATGGGGTCCTCCATGCATCTTTATTCACTATGTGCCAAAATAAAGGGATTATCATATAATAAAAGATTCATAGCATGGTGCCTTGGCGTTAGCCTAAGCATCCCTACTAGAAGGAAAAGGGGGCTATGGTGACCTCTTGTCCATCAGATGCTTCAGGTGGCAGGAAAAGGTGGACAGAATGGGTGTTGGAGCATTAGCGGATTGGGGCTGAAAGAGATAAGGGATATGGATATATCTAGGATCCACTAAATCTCTGGCCTTTTTAGATATTACTATAAAAGCTATATAAGTTAGACTATTCTTTATTCTGTCTGTTTCTAATCTCCATACTAATAAAATTCTGTGCCTTTTCACTTTTCTAAAAACTTGATTCTTTGTAGTGAGCACCAATATAAAACCTGTATGGTTTATTGGTGCAAAAACTTATTTAACTGATAAAGGTTATAAGTACTAATATATATTTACAGTTAAACAAGTTAAATTTTTCAGCAAATGCTTTTGACCACACTCAGATTAATAGAACTAGGAAGATGAGCTACTCATAAATAATATATTGAGAAAACACAAATTACAGTATAAAACATGATTATTATTTAGTAATATTATTATGGAAGCTATATAGTAATAGAATAATAAGACATGTATATATACAATTGTGGTTATCACATTCATATTTTTTCTTGTTACCTATATTATAGATAATAGGTATAAAGATAAAAAGAAATACTTCAATAAAAGTGCTTTCCAGTACTTTGTGTCAAGGATTTGGCAGATAAAGTTTAGACAGCCTTCCATTCAGGATGCAAAAGCACCCAGAAGGCAAGCCAGAATACCAGAGGCACTGCTGTCAAAAGGACGTTTAAATGGGCTGGGAGGTATATGAACAACAATTGCTGACAGCCGCAAAAGTTAAAAGCAAACTGGAAAAAAGCCAGGCTATTGCAGCTCCAGGGCCTATAAGCTTGGGCATGGGAAATTGTTGGATTGAATTAGCAGGCTTAAATTTCCCCATAGGGGAACTTGAAAAGGAGATATTGGTAAGAGAGCAGATTTTTATCTAAAATAGGGATAATTTTCCCACAAAAAGCTGAGATCCTAGTGCAAATTGCTTTGGCAATTGGAGAATAGTTCAGGAAGTAATGAGCATGGTAGTCCCAATTAACTGTGGAAGGCATCAAGGTCATCAACATGACTATGATGGCTGAGTCATTGTGTACCCCATAATTCTTCATGGACAGGTGTCACAGGATACTAAAAAATGATTTAAACTAAAATATAGGTTTGGAACAGGGGAGTTTTTATTTAGTTTTTATTAAGAAAATCAACCATCAATCCCTCAGGTGTGGTACAATTGTTTAAATAACTAGTTAATTGATGATAATAGCTTTGTGATGCAGGGGATTGTGCCCTCAAGTTTACAACATAAACTGGTGGAACTTTGAGTATGGGGAAATTTGACTAATTAAAAACTGACTCTGAAAGTGTCAGTAGCAGGCCAAGTTATTATTAAATTTTTTCTTGGCACCTGAATTGCAGTTTTTCTACAATTATGCTGATTTGAGCAGTGACATATCACTTGACAGATAACAGGAGCCTCACATGGCTATACCATTTAAGGACATCCCCAAGTGGTTGAAAAAGGTTCAAGATATTCAACCTAAATACATCTGATTGCTCTGGCACCCATTTGGCCATGCAGGGTTTTGCAGATTGAGGTTTCAATGCTAATAGGTAAGGTTAATTCTGTCAGCTATTTTTTCCAAAGGCTTGATGCTGTCAGATATTTTTTAAAAGGTCAATGATGTTGACAATATTTACTGAATTTGAGGTTGGTCTAAAGGGGAGATTCACCTTATCTGTTTCATGATGGTCCCAATTTACTAGAAACTTGACAAAGACTTCTTCAATCTGCTATAACAATTCCCTATTTATCAGTACAGGGATTTTTAGTAGAAATTTTAAGGGGTAATCCATGACCTACTGCTCATCCACTATATGAGCAAGGTTGCCCTGGGAGATGAGGGGGGCAGCTGGCCTCTTTGAACCTTTTTTAGATAGAAAAGGAAAACCACCTGGTCTAAGTATAGGGGGTGCACCCCAGGCTTACACTTTGCTAGTCTTAGCTGATTATCTTCTTTGGTATATTAAAATAACAAGATAATAGGTATCCAGACTAGCAGTAACAATTAATTGATTCAACCATTTTAGCTCGTTTTATAATTTAACTCTTAAAGATATAACTGTCCTTAGAAAATGTACTTGATTTATAGATAAAAACCTGATAATAGGACTAAATCTTATGTAAATTAATATTAATCTAATTAGTAACTATTACCAAAAAAGATATTGTCATTTATAAGGAAAATTAAAACAATTTTAAAAAATTTATTCATGGTTGGCCACCTATGGACAATGAAGCACCAGTAAATGGGGAAACTGGAAAGTCAAAATCATTGAGAAAGGGGGGTAAATTTTGGTAAACCTCTATATGCAGTTTACTGATAGGTCAGGAACTCCATGGACTGCCTTGCTATTTGTTATATTAGTTTGGGATATTAGCATTCAACTCCAACGTAGTTATAAATTGTCCCCTACCCAATTTTCTTCTACTGAGATTGCACTTGGGAGGCAGTGGTCATTGAGTCCATAATCTACTACTGGGCATACTTCTCCTGGAACATTCTTTTTTTAGTACTAGATGGTCCCATCCTGGAACATTCTTCCCTAGGTAAAATGATAACAAGTTTACTTCATTATAAAATAATTTAAAAAATAACCTTTTTAGAAATGCAAATCCAGTTTAAGAAGGATAATGTAGTCTTAATTTTTAAAAAGACTTGTGCAAATATTAAAACTTACTAAAAATCTGTAATGCTTAGGACGTCCATAACTATTTCCAATGAATCATAACTATTACCACTTCTGCACCTCCTAACTATACTTATTCTAGTCATTATAACTATACAAATAAAACCTTATACCTCCTATTCTATTTTTTTAATTTAATATCTGTAATATAAATGTATATAGTACTATATAATGGATACTCATAATCTTTCATATTCTTATAAAAAATTAAACCTGGTAGTCATGGGACTACCGGTAGACATGGAATCATGGGCAGACTTGTGCTTTGGGAAGGAATGAAGGGTTGGTTAAAACTGTTGTCGAAGCACAAGTTATTAATGTTCTCATTGTCTATTTTCTTGCTAGCTAGCTGTACGCTCAATCTGAGTCGCTTTGGGGGCATGCCAGATAACCCAGGTATCGGAGATGCGGTCTGCTTGGGCGCTGACGAGGTTTCATCAACCTTCAAATGGTTGCCATTGTCTAAGTTCTCAGCTGATTTCTTTGATTTTAGTCTCAAACGATAGGCCTGTTGATGCTCTGCATAGGATTTGCCAGCTTTTGGTTTAAAAATTCTTGATTCGAGTTTTATCGTAATTCTTAGGTCAAGGCATTTCAAATTTTTGAGTTCAAATGTTATTATTTTCTAAGTGCTTCTGGTACTCGGTATTGGTGTTATTGGAGAGATTTAGTTCTGAGGATCACAACGCACTTTGCATCTTTGCAATTGGACTTGGAGTTCCCAAGATAAATAAGTTTTAGTGGAGCAATTTGGAAACTTTTGGCGCAAAAACACCCTCACGCAGACAAAGCCTAGAGGCGACTGAAGTCAGTTGTCATTCTCAGTATTATTGGTGGAAGGGGGCCGAGTGACTCGATCACTTGACACCTGGTTTGCTGGGATTGGTTGAGCGGTTCGTGAGATAGTGGTATGCCGAAAGTACATTTGAAACATAATGGTTGCTGGACCATCTAGTACTAAAAAAAACATAATGGTTGATTTTTGCAAAACGTGCGAGTAAGACATTATATACCAATGGATTCCATGTCAATATGAGTGAATTCATTTTGACTGAAAGTACTTTTTTTTATTTCCTATTGACAATTCTTAAATTCTTACTGTTGAATTAAAGTTCACCTTGCCTAAATGTTTAGATAGTGATCTGGTGAGTATTTTGGCTCCCAATTTTATAGCAATTTAGAGTTAACTCTGAATTACAGTCTGCAATCTCCCCAGCGATTAGTACAATATGTATTGAGCTTTTGAGTATGGTATGATTTTTAAGATATTAACTAAAGAATAGTATTATATTTAAATGACCCTGTTTGAAATAAATTTAATGTTAATCACATTTGCACTCCCCCTCCTTGGGCTGGGCTAGATTAGTACTAAAAAAGATATATCACGTGTTTGAGTTTTTATACATCTGGTTGTGACTTTAAATACTTTTTACCTTTTTTGCATATATTGATATTTTGTACTTGGTTACTTTTTTGCATAAGACCATGTAGTTCATTTTACCATAAATTAATTTACATATAAAACTATTGTTTAGTTAAGCTGAAGTATTGCAAACCTTTTCTTTCTGCTCAACATCAATTTTGAACAATTTAAGAAAAATAAGTCAATTCTCCACCACCACCTCACCATACCAATCTCCAAATTTAAGTCCTCAGATCCACCACCTGCTGCCCCAGTATAGGGAATCAGTGCTCTACCCACTAGTGCTTACCTCTCAGCAGGAAAATGCATGCAGACTGGCTCATCCAGTCCACCAAATACATCTGGCCACTATGTCCCTCCAAGGGACTTAGCACTCCACCTCACACTAGCCAACCCAACCTGCCCCCACCCCCTAACCCTACCCCAAATTTCTATTCGCTTTTGCCTCTGCATTGAGTACAGATATCTCTTTCCATACACCAACAAAGTGATAATTGAGCTGGTAACGGCCACCTTTGCACCAGCAGGGTTTATCAACTTCTGCCCTTCCAAGGGCTATTTTGATATTAGATTCCCCACCAAAGAGGATGTAGCTGCTACAGCAGCTATGCCATTAATTTATAAAAATACCCCCATTACCACCATCTGAACATGCCTCCCAGATGATACCACACTTGTGGTAACCTTTGCAAACCTCCCCTCAAACACTTTATGAGGAGTTAATGTTGGTGTTGTCCACATATGGCAAAAACCCTATCCTCCAATTCATTGTCCCAAGTGGTGCTGAATGCCTCGCAGCACCTTGGGCAATGGCCACCATTACCCTCCACTAGCTGAACATGGCTCAGCATATCCCACTGCATGCCTATATCATATCTGCACCTGACCATTTCTTTTGGGCCTGCACTGAAAATGGTTGAACAATTTGTCCCCTCTGCCATGAATTGGACCACACCAAAAAGGTATGTCAATATAATTCACACCCTGCAAATATGGCTAACACCACCCATGAGTCCACACCAACAGCATTTGAATAGGGATTTTGGCTGCCCCCACCACCACAGCCCATGCACTCAAATCAGAAGCAAAATCTAGCACCTCAAACCCAAGCTGATCAATGCACACCCATGCCAACCAATTGGGTGCAGGCTTGGACCACTGTCAATCCATAAAATCTCCTGCCCCAAAACCTACCAAACCAAAAGCACCTACCAACATATCTTCCCAAATCAACTAAAATCCCTGGAAATTATTGGAGGAATTGACTGAATCTGGTAAAATTGTCCCAACACTGAATTATCCAATTGATTTAACACCTTATCTGAATTCAGACTTTGATACCTCAGCCTCAACCAACCAATATGTCCCCAAACCCAAAACCTTTTTCCAAAGTGACTACAACCTTGCTATGGTCATGGTGGCCACACCCAATAATCTGTCATGGTTGGATGCCTTTATAGTAGGAACTGATGCTAAAGATAAGGCTGGGTGACAGGAGGCCCAGAAGGTGAAACTTCAGGCTCTTCCTGACCTGAAACACACCTTAGATCAATGCTGGGTATGAGCCAAGCATGCCCAGGATGATACTAATGGGGTGCAAAATGCCCAGCCTCTTGTCTCAGCCCAGGCACTAAAATGAACAATTTATGTTATAAATGAAGATGGTTCAATTTGGTTGATTGGAGAGCAAGAGTTCGAGTCCCACTCAAGTTATGAAATTTTAAGCTCAGGTAAAATATGGCTTCAATCAATTACTTGAGTGAAGGCACTTTCAGCATATTTTACTAAAATGGATGGAAGCATCTGTTTATTGGAGCTTCAAGGCTTGGGCACACTTCTGCAGAACCTAAATTTCCCCAGCCCACTTTAAATATGTTTTTGCAACCAACATTCCTTGTTGGTTGACTTTCTTAAAATAAATTTTACCCATTATTTTTATGTTTTTCAATGGTTCCTTGGGTGAACTTGGTGGTGGACCTCTTCAGGGAGGTCTCCAACTATGTGGGCCACTACCTATTATCACCATTTACCCAAATCCCAGGTGCTTTCTTGAGCTGTTTAGGTCCCCTCCAGAATGAGACACCCAAGTCTACTAGCACCAAGTTACCCTTGATGATGGACTCCCCTTTGATGTCTACTCAAGTTGGGAGGTTCTTACTTACCTGGTCTCATATGTGGTGCTTTTCAACCTCACCTGGGTTACCTTTTGCTCAAGCACCATTCTAGGTGCCTCATTTCCCATTCTCTTAACAGCTAGTTCCCTAGCAATGTGGGTTTGCATCCCACATCACCTTGCTGGAAATAAGAGAGTTACAGATATTCTTTTGACATAATCCCTGTTTTTGCATACTGTGTATAAAATCCATCTCAGAGTTTAAAAATAGGCTGCACCTCCTTGTTCCCCTCAATTTTCCTCCTACCACAAAAATGAAAAACAATACCTCTATGAAATTGCCACCACTGCTGTTAAGCATGTTACTAAACTGGCAGATTTTTCCCTATTCACATGCACCACAAGAGCAAATACTGTAAAATTAGAACAACTTCTTGCCTGCATCCAGGCTGAACACCATGTTGCTGAACTCATAGAGGCTTTAATCCAGGCCCAAATTGTCAATCTCAACAACTATCTACTCCACCTCAACCCTCATCCTTGGATGCCCCAACCCCTTTACTCTCAGCATTGCATTGACTCTACAATGCTGAGCCTGATGATGACCCACCCAATCCCCCCTCCCCCTCCACCATGATGGGATAAGCAGCTCACCACTATGCCACCTGGTAGGTAATTTTCTAGTTTCTTTTTATGTCTCACTGCCTGAAAAGGGTGGTTGATTCATTTTATATTTTTAGTTGTTTTAGTTTTGGAGTTTCAGTTTTGGTATTGTCTGTCCCCTGGTCAGCTTGCCTTGGTTAAATAAAATAAGCTGAAATATTGCAGCTTTTAAGTGTAACCTGAGACAAGAAGCCACAGTAAACTGGAACATTTTCTAACTTGTTACTATAGTATCTCATATAATTCTAACTTCTTTCAAAATTGCATAAAGATTTATATATATACTAATAGTTTCCAGATAATAAGTTATTAAGTTACTGCTTATAGATTAAATACTAAAAATATATTATATCCAAACATAAATACCATACAAAGGGGTGGAAGGCGAGTCGGTAAGGGCATACGGCTACCAACCTGAAGGTTGCAGGTTTGATTCTCACCCTTCGCACATTGATTGGGGTGCCAGCCAAAGGAAGCTATTGGCGTTTAGTAGATCTAATAACATGAAAACCTTACCCATGACATAACCAGAAAAATTTGAGTCCCTATCTGGAGGTGGAAAAACTTTCTTTGATGGAGTTGACCCTGTTCAGGTTTCATGTCATTTCTTTCTTTTGGTAATGCCTGTCCCCTGGTCAGCTTGCCTCAGTTAAATAAAATAAAACATAAACACCATACAATGATATTTTGGAGCACATGATAAATGAGATTAAAAAATGAAAATTGAGGTATCACTATACTATATATTGTTCTGCACATTAATGAAGAGCCAAAGAAATTAAATAAATATGCTATATAGATTAGCATATTGAAATTAAAACCAAAACTAGTTTAGCTAACCTTAAACTTTAAACCTTTTATATGTTAGAAACTTTTAAAAAAAGCATTTACAGTTAACAGCTTAAATCAAATGTAATGTAAAATATCAAAATTCTTCAAATCTCGATATCAATCATTTAGATATCATTTAAAAATTTAATTTGGTTTTTTATTGCTAGACTTAATAAAGTTTGTACACCTCAGTAAGAAAATCGTACTCTTTAGATAAATATGTTGTTATTTTAATTGCATTATAAAATAATCATTTAGTAAAAATATTTATGTACTATCTAATTGCAAATTTTCTTGTGATTCATCATATTATAGGTCTCTACTACTTTAATTAAAAAAATTATTCGAGGTGGGTACTACTTTAATTCTCATTGGAGTTTCAACTTAAAGTCTTTTATTAGTAATGATTTCTGCTTACTATCTAATTTATCTTTAAATTCTTCTTGATATTCACTTAATTTTGTTTCTAAATCCAACTTACATGCACATTCATATCTTGAGAGCACCTGGCTGAAAAATTATGCTAATTACTAACACCTTTACTGAACGTGATTTGGTTTACATTCTGTTATCTCTCTATATTGGTATTTCTTTTCATTAGATCGTCTCTAATTGTATACCTTTCTTTGTTCAAGACTCATCTGTTTCCATTCCTTACCAAGTACTTTCATAATTTTTCTACTTTCTATAGTTTTTACAAGTTTACAGCTTTTTGTTAATGATACATTCCCTACCAATTGATTTTGAAGAACGCAGAAAAGTTTCCGGCTTTGCATTTTTTTGGCTTTTTCCCTGGACTACAGAAAATCTTATGTCTTAATATTATAAACATTTACCTCAAATTCATTCATAATTTATTATAATATGTTAAGTAAGGATCAAACTATAAGTAATTGGTTTGGATTATGGAAGCAATGATAACTAAAACTTTCATCTTTTTTTAAAGGGTTATTTACCTTTTTAAGATTTATGCTGTTTTGTGAGAATATTATGAATTTATTGTTCAAGGCAGGCCACGAGTAATATGCATCTTTTTTATATATATTTTTATATTATTTACGAAAAGTATGAATGTACTATCTGTTAAGTAAATTTAATTAAAATTAAAATGTATTTTTCTTAATAGAAATTTATAGACTACTTTAAGTACAATTAATAAATCTTTTTGTATAGATTTTTATATGACATAAGCTTTAATATATTTTAGTAATTAATAACGTTAATAGGATTTTCAGCTTGCCAGAATTATTATTGATCAGATTATATCATTTATAAAACACTTGCAGTCAGATTTATCATGCTTTGCTATGATGTTTATGATTTGTCAGATAATTTGAATTGATTGCTTTATATTTTATACTAGCGGAGTTACCCGGCGTTGCTTGGGTTTATTTATTATCAACTGATTTGAACTGATTAATTTAGGTTCTATATTATAGATAACATGAAATCGCTTACTCATTACCATTGAACATCAAACTGATTAATCACCAACCGCTTACCCAATACAGTAGAACCTATCAAATCAATCAAAAACCACCAATCACTTAGCCAAACCCAAATGAATTTTTTTGAATTACTCTAATACCATCAAACTATTTAACAAAGCCAAAGAACATATTGGATCAACCAAATCCCATCAACCACTTGGTTAAAACCAATTGAATATAAGAAACAACCAAATTTCACCAAAACCTTGGCCAAATAAAATTAATCTTTACTAAATGAACCAAAATTACTAACACTTGGCTAAATTTAATCTAAATATTAAATTAATAATTTACCACCAAAATTTTCTCTCTCATTGCAATCACTTTTGCAACTTATTCAATTCAAGTCTGAATTTAGTTTGATAATCTCACAGAGGAGATTAGTCTGTGCCTATATTAGGGGAGCAGTTGGGCAAGTAAGGTAAGAGGCACAGGTGGTAGGCCCATGACCTCCAATATTTGAAAATGCCCCAGAGAAACTGGCAGATTAGATAAAAATAAAAAACTGGCAGTTACTATTTCCCTGGAAATCCTTGCTTGGCAGGTATAATGTAACCAGTATATCAATATGCTGCACTCTCAACCACTCTTATTGGTGAAATATGGAGTCCAGGTATTTTTGGATATCCAACAAATAGCCCTATGGGAAAAGTTTTGTGGGGATGTGCACACTTTTTTCCTGACCGCGGTATATGTCACACCTCACTCCATATCATATGGTTAGCTAGATCTCAGTTTCAAAAACAAGGAGGCAGCAGATAAAGCTGCTGCAGTATGTGTAGTGATTGACCACCCTGAAGGGCAATGGGTCATTGAAACCAAGCATACCAGATTGACAAAATCTAACCAAATTTTCCTCATATTTGACTTTTTACCTACTACAGTCAAGTATGCCATTCTGGAGCAGCACCTGAAAGAGGGTCTCACCATATATAGCAAAATACAATCCTTTGAGATGCAACACTTTATGCTGATACCATACCTGTGCACTGGCAAAGCCATTGCAGTTCTGACTCCAACTGAGGAGATTGCAAAGGACCTATCCCAGATCCCATACTCCACTTATATAAATATTGAAGGGCATACCACCCACCCTTTCCAGGTAACCGTAGATAGCGTACCCCCCATCTGCACCCACTGTGATGTGTTCAGCTATAAGGTACATGTATGCACCACCAAGGAGGGTATCATATTCCAAGAGCACCCCTCAGTGGCTATAGCCAGTGAGGAGGCTCACTATGAACTAACCATCAATACCAAAGAGGCCTCCCCATGGGGAGCACAAGGCTGCTACCTACTAGTAAAGCCTGTATCCCCTTAAGAGCAAAAAAAGGCTAAACAGGCCTACAGGGCCACAGCCAAGGAAGCAGCCAAAGTCACCTCCACTATCCCATACTCCCAATACCAGGAGGACATCAAAACCTTCATGGCAGAAGCAACTTGGGAATCCTTCAACTAATCAGATTGGGAGGCCCAAGCTGATTGGGCCACCCAATCTGAGGATCCAATGGGTGACTCAATCTCACAGGACCTTTACAACTAAGCTCTGATTGAAAGTGACTTGGTATCAAGCCTAACTGAAAAATTTTTTTGATCCAAACATAGGTGCACTAAACTCATCTGCACCACAAAAAATTTGTTCAGCGGTGGGGAAACATAAAAGTGAAGGCAAAAGCCAATGCAAACCTGCCTGCTAAAATTAATAAAACTACTGATAGCGTTGCTACAAACACCTGCACTGTTTGTGAAGGCCCATGGGGATACAGAGGAGACTGGTGGGCCTGGGTGCCCACCCCCTCACACCTAAGGTATGATAGGGGAAGCCTTCACTTTAGAGATATTAAATATTACTGGACTCAAGGCCTCACCATCCCAGGCTAGGAAACTGAGTTTTCTACAAAAAAATTTACCCATGGACATCTTAGCCATCCAGGAGTCCCACTGTCCATGAGGTTCTGAGGATGCTTGGAAAACCATGCTCCTCCCTTCCCTATCCTTCTGGTCTGAGCACTGTGGAGCTGGTTTGGAAAAACGATTTTTTTTAATTTTTATCATCTGAATCCTTCCTCGATGGCTGTGTCCTCATTGTTACTTTTTTGTGGGCCAATGTGGTGCATGATATCATCAACATTTATGCCCCTGACCTGTGCATGAGAGCTTCAGGAATTTTTCTTGTCAGTCAAATCCCTTCCACTACCCCCTGACCCTTTTGTAGTTGGCGACATGAACTGTTGGCTAAACACACCCACGGACTGTTGGCCTTCCTCATCCCACACCCCTAGGGTCACATAGAACTTCATATTCTAAAGGCCAACCTTGGGTTATTAGACACACTGCTGTGGCAAGCTCCACTGCTCAATAACATGATGTGCTTCACGTCCACAATGGTCAATTAAGGTCCATGACCCGCATTGACCTTATCCTCATGCTGGCAAAATTTTGATCTCACATTTCCCACTTCCACACATCAAAAATTAATTTCCAACCACCAGCTGATCTCAATAAACCTACCACTTACCCATCACAGTGGCTAGAGCTCCGCATTGGTGCAAACTCCGCCCAGACAAAATTGTGTCACCAGGATTTTCCACTTGAATTGAATCAGCGACTTCAGAAAAAGAGTTTATTACAACATTTTGTGCGGACCCAATTTCCACATGGTCAGCCTTCAAAGAGGATACCATCTGCCATGCTCACCACCTCTCCTCCTGACGCTCATGAGCTGCATCAGCTGTCATCTCGTGTGCTCTGGCAGAGTTGGCACACCTGGAGTCCAACATTCCAGCCACAGGCTACAGTCCTGTTTGGGGCCAGAAGTAGGCAGAAGCAGCTGCCCACCTCAATGCACTTGAAAAGCAACACAAACATTGGGTTTGTGTTCAGTACAGGGCCAAACACATTACAGAGGGTGGCATGTGCACCACATATTTTTTTAAAAAATTCTTCACATCGTGCCAGAGCGTGGCCTGCACACAGGTGCAGAGATCGGATGATTCTGTTGCAGATATGCCAGCTGAAGTGGCAATCAAAATACAAAAGTTTTACTCTGAGTTGTACCGATCTGATCCAATTCAGCCAGCCAAAATGGTGAAAAACTCTCGATAGCACTCACATCTGCACTGTTTCCCAATACCTGGAATCAATGAATTTGATTACTCCAAATGAACTCTGGTCCACCATCCATGGTGCGCCAAATTGGAAGAGCCCAGGCTCTGATGGCATTCCGTATGAGTTCTATAAGAAGTACTTCAAATATCTATCCCCACTGCTGCTAGCCTCCCTTAACCAGAGCCTTTTGGATACGCGCCTTCTACCAGGAGGGCAATAGGCCTTCACCATCACACTTTTCAAGAAAGATGATAAGCTAGACCTAGCCAACTGGAGCCCCATTTCTTTAATAAACATGGATACAAAAATTTTAACTATAATTATGGCTAACTGTTTAGGGATTGTAGCGTCTGCCACCATCTCCCCAGAACAATTTGGTTTCATACCCAGAAGATCAATTTGGGACAACATGCACTCTGTGGCTAATGCATGCCAGTCCACGGCCTTTGGGGCACTTTTATTTTTGGACCAACAGAAGGCCTATGATAGAGTAAACTGGGAATACCTCAGGGCCTGCCTCCACCAATTCTGCTTGCCCCCTCGCTTCATCAACTGGGTAATTATGCTTACAGAATCTGCAACAATGGCAGTGCATGGCCATGGCTTCCTCACGGAAGTAGTCCGCCCTCAAAGGGGCCTATGCCAAGGGGACCCCCTTAGCCCACTATTATATAACTTCAGCCTTGATCCACTACTTTGGAACGTGAATGCCCGCCTCACTGGGGTCCATGCACCAGGCCAAGCCCCAGTCAAGATGATGGCGTTTGCAGATGATTGTGTGGTTGGGGTTTCTAACAATCAAGATGCACGCGCGCTTGAAGCTCTCATCCAGGAGTATTCCTGGGTAAGTAATGCTGCACTGAATGCTTCCAAAACTGAAATCATCCTCCTTGGTTGGTATCAAACCTGCTGGGCCCCTGCGACCAGTGCCCAGCCTGGCCCATCTTCTCGCACATGTGCTCGCCCTCCCTGCTCACCCCACACCACCCCACTGGTGCTCCCCTTCATGCCACGCCCTACCATAGGGCCGGTCTGCCATCTGGGCATGTGGGTGGAGGCAGGTGGGTATGCCTCTGTAGTAATGGAAAAGTCATATTCTGGACAACGTGACAAAGCGCATTGCCTCCCTCAGTGCCCACCCTACTTCCCTTACTGGCAGGGTTGTTTTAGCCAACTCTATGCTCCTCTCCAAAGTCTGGTTTGGAGCCCACGCAATTGCCTTCTCCCCAGGTTTTTCAAATCTATGTATGCCCTTCTACAAGGGTGGCTATGGTCAGGCCGCCCACCACCAGTGTGGCTTGAGGTCATGTTTGGCCCTCGTCATTATGGTGGCATGGGCCTGCTTGACCTTAAAGCCCATGCTGCCAAGATCCTGGGCACCTGGATTGCAGCTGTCACTGCCCCTACACTCTCCTCCCAACACTGGTCCCATGCAGCCTGCTCCAACTTCTCCCGTACCCTGGGCCTTAACAATCCATCACACCCTCACTCCCTGATGAAATATCTGGCTTCTCACCCATTGGCCACAGGTCCTCACGGTACTAAAACCCACTACAAACAAATCCTCCTCTCCATGCGGAGCGCTGAGTGGAGAATCTGTAATAATGGACACACAGCCCAGAGAGGCCGCCCCTCTCCTCAGTTCATACAGGAGGTACAGGGGTTACCCATTCAAGATGGCTTGATCCCCACAAGACCCCATGTCATATCCAGGGTGGACTACCTGGACTTTATGGACATCCCTTATTCCCTTGAGACCCAGAAGACTACTTGGAACTACGCACACCACCCTCTGTTGCAGCCTCAAAAAGTTCCCATGTGTGGTGCTACCTGAGGCAGGTGTACCGTATGGCTGAGCACTCTAACACTTTACACTCATCCTGCATCATGTGTGGCCAGTATGGGATGCTGTTCCACCACCTGGAGAAGTGCCCTACCTCTAAAGTGATATGGCGTGAAGTTCAACGTCTGCTTGGCCAGGATCAAACATATCCCTTCAGTCTGTCAAGAGATATGTTTGCTATATCCATGGTATCTCTCCTTCACCCTCACTCCATGCTCTGGTGGTCACAATCGCCATGTGGACTATCCATACGATTGTCTTGGATGACATCTTAGGCTCCATTCCCACCCTCCCAGAAGCTGTCCACAGATTCCGGTCCCATTTAGTGGACCACTTCCAAGCGTTGATGTTTGGGTACCTCCCACCACGTCACCATCAGCTGGTCACCTCCTGGTTCCCAGTTTGTTTCATCAAATCAGACCCTTTCCTCCACATGTGTTCAATTGTGGTTATGGCCCCTTTGCACGTTCCCTCCTCCTCCCCATAGTGGCGTTCCCGCTGGCAACAAGAGATAGCATCGCTTCTCTGGGGTGCCTTCCCTATTACTAAGTTTCATTTTCTTTCATGTCTACTCTCAGAAGTATCCATCCCCTGTTCAGCCTTCCTCACAATAAATTCAAATAATTTACCACCAAAAGAGTGGTTAGCCTGGCAGGGTAATTCCTGCTTCTACTCTAGTTTAAGTTTTATTCAACATAAGTTTGAAACCTGTGCTGGCTAAAAATATCTCTGTACAGTATATTTGTCCCAAGGTTGACCCACCTCAATTAAAATTTAAATAATTTACCACCAACCACTTACCTAAAACTATTGGATCCATCAAATTGACCAAAAAGCACTGACCACTCAGCCAATTAAAATAGATTTATAAGATTAATCAAATACCACTAAACTTCTAACCAAAACATCTCTATATTTAAAAAACATTATGTGTATATATATGACATATCATCTTTTAATTTAAAGAACCAAATTCAATCTAACTTGGCGCAGATATTTTATAAATTAGGTGAAACAACTTAAATAGGTATTTCAAAGTCATTATAAAAAACAAAGTAGTTATTTTAAAAATGAATGGATGATAAATAGTTAAGCCAACATATCCTTTTGGAAGGGTTGTTAGCCTGGCAGGGTATTTCCTGCTTCCACCCTAGTGCAGGTTTTGTTTGCTACAAGTTCAAAACCTGTACAAGCTAAAAAAATTCTTGTGTGGTATATTTGTCCCAAGGTCAACGCAGCTCAAATACTTTAAACATATCCTTTTGGGTAAGGGGGACAAATTATAACTGTGTTGACATTGTATATTTACACCCTGAACTGAGATAGCAAATAGCAAGGTGGTCCATAGAGCTCCTGGCCTATCAGAGCACTGCGCATGGAGATTTTTAAGGTTTTATCCTCCTTTCCCATTAATTCAATTCCCCATTAATTGGTTTAGTATCATCCCCAGGTTGGCCCACATCAAATAAATTTATAATATATAATATATAAGCTAACAAATCCTAAGGTATAAGTGATTTATTGAACTTTATCGAAAACAATTCAAAAATACATAACTTACCATATTATTGTCTAAAGCAAAACCAAAGTAGATATAAGTATACAATAAATTTTAATAAATTTAATAATTACATTGGATCATCATTTTTTAATTTTACTTACACTTGCAATATCAGTTATAACTATATAAATAGTTTAAATGATAAAAAAACTAGATAAGAGTGATTGTGTCAGGATTTGAACAACTGAATGTCTTAAATTTAAGTCTAGTTCAAAAGCTGAGCCGATTATGCTTGAGGAGGTATTTTTAAAATCAATTGGGTTTTTTTAATCAAAGTTTTGATTTAGATTAACTTAGTAATTAGTCAAATGACCACTTACCACTTAATGAAACCATTTAAAATATCAAATCAAACAAATATTAAACTTCTCAGCCACAATAATATACCTTACCATTGTTGTATTTTAAGCTTTTTACTGCTTGCTAGTGCATTTAGCACCTATATTTCAACACTAATTCACAGGAGAAGTTAAACTCTATACTGCTAGGTTAAATATGCCGTAGGGGGTTTTTGACCACTTAGTAGTAAAAATTAGGAAACTTTAAATAACAGCAATAAGTAGGTTTATATGGCTTTATTATATATAGTGATGTGGGGGGATAAAAGAAACCCCCTTCCAATGTCACTGCTTAGTATTTAAATGACTTGGGATTGATGTGCAATAGATGTCAAATTCATTATTAGCTTCAAGACTAAATTGAAAATATGGGCATTTGACCTATCAGAGTTCATGAATCTCAGCTCACTTCAATGGAATGGCCAATAGAGTGTTGAGAGTAGGTATGACATGTCTATGAGGTAAAGATTTTATATATTTGAAACAATCCCCTTGATGTAAAATAGTTGCACCTTGTAAGACCCCCTTCAAGGCTATAAAAGGGGGTGTTCATGGCATAGGTTCTTGAATTTAGTAGAAGTAGGCCGCAGAGGAACCTCCAATGGACTCTCTGTATTTTGCCACATAAGTAGTGCAATTTGCTTACCCAAACTCATTTTATTTGGCTGATTATTATTAATAAAGTTATTGCCATAATTCATAAGGTTCTACCAAGAATCATCCAGGGTCTTTTGGCCAATTTTTTTCTCATTTTCATCCTTATTTTAAAAAAACACTCTTATCACATAATTGGACTTTTAATTGTCTAACAACCATTGATAACATATAGGGTTTTCACTTCTTGTATATTGAAACTTTTTATTTTACTATGAAAATAATATTTTTTAAAACTTATAAACCTTTTTGGGCATGCACACAATAACTAGTCAAAGTTTCATCACAATTTGTAAATGGTATAGGAATGCATATGGGACAAGCATATAAAGAACCAGGCATACATACATTCATTTATATATATTGATTATAGATACTTATCAACTACTCAGCTAAACCCATTGAACCTATAAAATTAACCATTTAACTATAAACACTTAACAAAAACTATTTTTGGAGTAAACAATTATTAGCAGCAAAATTATACTGACAAGGAACCACATTACCCTCGTTTATTTTAATATCTAAGTCTTTATTCAACCTTTAGAAAATAAAATAATATTAAGATGGGATGAAGGGAACAATGTTTTATCCTAGATAGTATAAGTTTCAAACTTATTATAAACCAAAACTATACCAGAGTGTTAACAGGCTTCACCATGCTAGGCAACTAACCTATTCTCATTTTTTATTTTTATCTCTACATATTCTTTCAATTTTTGATATGAAATATTAATAATGGAAGGAGAAAATAATTTATGTCTCAATAATATAGGTTTTAGACCTGTTACAAACCAAACTTGCACCAGAGTAAATACAGGTTTCACCCTGCTAGGCAACCATCCTATCTTTTTTATCATGTTATATTTTTATAAATCTTTTTTAATAAATTAATAATAGAAGATGGAGGAAATGATATTTTGTCCTAGCCAAATATGTTTTGAACCTGTTCTGAACCAAACTTGCAGAAGATTGATAGCAGGATGTAACATGTTAAGCTAACCACCCTAGTATACCAAACCTGTTGAATTTATTTAACTAATCAAATGAAACCAAACTGCTAGCTGAAACATTATTAATAAAAATGCTATCACCTGACTATAAAATAATATGCTTTATCTATCTTACTAAATAGTTTTTAGTAGGTGCCTATAGACTAATAACTTACATATTTAATCTCAAATTCCTAACTTATGTGATTTAAAAGCTAAAAAATTAACTTTTATATATTAATTTTAAAGTTTTTTATATATATTAATGAAAATCAAAAACCTTACCTACTTGAGATCTCAACACTAAAGTGGTATATGCCTACCAAATTTTGTGTAGTAGGTTTTTAGCTTGGGATAAGTGCTATCATTTATATCATCTATAAATTTTATATCTTATAAAAGAATTTATTACCTAATAAACCAGATGTTAAATATAAAAGTAGATTTATAATATAATTTGTTAGTAAGTATCAATGAACTAAAAAGTTTTTTTCATTCCAAATTTATAAATCCAAGCTTATGTGGTTTAATTATATGATTAAATTAGCTTATATAAATAATATTTTATACCTTTTATAACCTTTATAGTTATCTTTGAGTATAAAATCCCATACTTACTCCATTATACTAAACTCAAGCTGAATATACATATCAAATTTATAAGTGTAGGCTGTTAGTTTTTATACTAATATTATATATACATTTTCCAAATCTGAATTTTTTATGATAGAATTTTGAATTTAAATTTTATTTGAGGTGGTCCAACCTGGGGACAATACCACACCAATTGAGGGGAAATCAAATGAATGTGAAAGGATGATAAAATCCAGAAAACCTCCATGCACAGTGTATGATAGGCCAGAAACTTTATGGACCACCTTTGCTATTTGCTATCTCAGTTTGGGGCATTGATGCGCAACGCCAACACAGTCATAGTGGTTCTACCCAAAGTTCCTGTACAGGAATCAAACTTGGGGAGGCAGTGGTAGAGGTCCCTATACTACCACTGGGGCATCATCCCCTTTATAATATAATTTTATAAAAGCAAAATAAACTTCCTTTTCACATAATGAAATTTCTAGAAATGAATGGTTTCTTAGATGAACTACAACTTATAGAAAATTCAAGTCAAATTGAAAATTCTTAGCTTTTATGTTTTAAGAGAATCTTGATTAATAGTGTCTTTTATATATGTTATAGATATATTTTTCACTACCAGATTAAAATTTAAAATGATATAAGCTGATTTTCCTTGGCATATCTTGGTTTTCTTTTTTTATAATATAATCAATCATTTTACCTTTTATATTTAAGTATTACATTGATAATTTTTTGGGATGTTATTCATCTAATAAGTTAATTTAATAGTCACTAAAATTCTCAAACAAATCTATTGAGCCTAAAAATTAACTGAAAAACACCAAACCCTTAGTAAAACCATTAATACTATAAATTAACAAATAACCACAAACCACTTTGCCAAAACAATATATCAATTTTAACAAAAGCACCTTTTATTTTCATATCTCAATATATTTTTCTTTATCTTTAAACTTTTTTAATATTCAAGGTGGGCTGACCTGGGGATGATACTTCACTGATTAAGGGGATTTAATTTAATAGGAAAATAGGATAAAACTCATAAATTCTCTAAGCATGTCATATGATAGGCCAGGAACTCCATAGACCACCTTGCTATTTGCTATCTCAGTTTGGGTCATTGGTGCGCAACGCCAACACAGTCATAATTGTCCCCTACCAAAATCGTCTACCAGGATTAAACTCAGGAGGCAATGGTCATTGAGTCCATACTCTACCACTAGGGTACCATCCCTTAAGTTTCCTTTATGTAATTAGTAATATTTTAACAACCCTTTTACAGTGGTTCTCCTATTATATAAAATATTGATTCTAAGTTTGATTGAAATTAATTCTGTAGTTTAGGAGGAGATGTGGAATTTACCTATATACCAACACAATGACTTTTAGTTATATAGATAATAGCTTAAAATACCCAGCGTTGCCTGGGCTTCTTATATAGCCTATATTGTAATGTTTAAATGACTTAATAGAAGTTACTAGCTCCAAGAACAAGGCTGGGTGGTAGGAGGTCCAGAAGTTTAAGCTTCAGGCACTTCCTGACCTCAAGCACACCTTTGTCCAACGCTGGGTACAAGCCAAATATACCCAGGCTGTTGCAAGTGAGGTGCAAAACGCCTAGCCCCTTGTTTTGGCTCAGGCGTTAAAATGGATGAGCTATTTAATTTATGATAATGGGACAATCCAGTTAATCAGGGAATTGGGTTCAAACCCCATTCCATTTATAAAAATACAAGCTTTATTTAGATTCAACTTCAATCAATCACTTGATTGAGGTCAGTTTTAAAGTTTTCTACCTTTTTTGGATGAAAGCGTGCTCCTATTGGTGCACTAAGCCTTGGAACCACTTCCACCAACCCAAAATTACCCTGAAAACGTTTAAATATGTTTGCTTGTGACCAACGTTCCTCATTGGTCATCCTTTTCCCAAATAAACCTCTTTATTTGTTTTACTTTTTTCAATATTTGGACTTGGGTGCACCTGTGTGCAAATCTCTTCCAGGTTCTCTCCAAACCTGGTCACCAGTGCACTCTAACACTTTACCAAACTTGGTTAGTCACAGCCCTATGGTCCACTGTCATGTTCTGAAGCTTATCTGAATTATTATTATTTTCACATCTCTCAACACCCTTGCCTTAAGTCTCCTTCGCTCAAGCACCCTCTGATGTGATATTTTAATTATAACATCAATTACTAGTTCCCTTGTGTTGGTCCTGTGCACTGAGCACCAACATGCTGGGCTTTGGAGAGTTATAGACACTCTCTTGACATATATATAAATAAGAACTTTGGTATTTGTAGTTTTGTCTTTTAAAAGAACTGTATATAGCTTTGATTAGCTTAATTTGACTGTACTGTATAATTTAAATTACACTCTTATTACACCTATTATATGGTATGTTAATATAGAGATATATATATCATAATAAACTACTTATATAGATCAAAATTATAGTTCTTCTAGGTGTATAACATTTTTGTTTTATTAAATATGTTTTTGTTTTAGATTAGTTTTATGATATGATGGAATAGTACTTGTGCTTCACAAAGTTGTTGCAATAGTATTAAAAAATTAATATAGAAAAAATATATAGTTTTAATGAAGAAAATCTTATTAATGCACAAAATAATAATAAGGAAATAATAAAATGAAATTAACTTATACCATATGATCTAAAAAATAAGTATTATAGAAGATTAGGGAATATCCACAAACTTACTTCTCTACTTAAGGACCTCTTTGTAGACCACATTGGTGGTTCTTCCCTTAGGCGCTAAGATCACCAGGCTTTTTGGTGAGCTCACTCTGGAGCAGGCTACATAGAATTGCTTATGTGAGAAGCAATCTTCCCTCAAGTCAATCCCTGCCAACTTTAGTGACTGACCCTGGGACTTATTGATATTCATAGAAAAGAAGAACTTGAGGAGGAACTGCAGCCTTTTGAACTCAAAGGGGTACCCTGATGATATTAGTGATATGCGTGGTATGAACACTGACACCCCTTTAGCACAGTCAATGAACACCATGCCCTCAATGTCATTTCTGTAGAGCGCTTACACTTTCAGCCGTAGCTATTGTAGAGTTTTGGTAGGTTGAGGTTTCTCTGCAACATCAATGGAGCCCCACTTTGAGAAAAAGCTTGTGGACTGGGAAGCCAGGAGGGTTGAGTTTGTTGAGGAACTCCACAAGATAATATACCGTCATCTGTTTGCATCACTGAGTCTACAGACAGTACCTCATTTCTTCCCCTCAAAATGAGTTAATTAGAATGTCAATAATTATGGCAGCCTTGTCATTCTTGGTGGTCAGAGTAGCTCGCTCACACAGCCAACCTATTGACTATTCCTTGATTTTAGCGATATCAGGGTTTATCCTTGCTGTGAGGTCTGTAAGAGTCATCACTACTGAACCTAGGTTTTCAGGAATAGTCATCTTTCCCTTGGACTTGGGATACTTTCCATCCCCAATTTTGAGTAGGATTTTGGAGAATTGCCCAAAAGAGGTATCACCTCTCAAGTAGACCCTCATGTTCTTCCTGAGATAGAGTTTCAGGATGAGTGGCCATATATATGCTGTCTTGATGCATGCCTTGACCTCATCAGCTTTAGTTTCCCTTAGCATAACTGGTAGAGTCTTCTAGAAGTCTCTAACAAGCAACACATTGACTCCCCCATCACTCCATCATTTCCCCTTATGTCTTTTATGATAATGCTCAGTGCCTAAATTCCTTCCTTGTATGACACAGTGCTCTCATTCCAAACAATGAGCTTATGGTCATGCAGTAATTGGGCCATGTTGCTTTGTTTTGAGATGTTGCACAGGGCTGTCTCTTTATGGATTTGGTTGGAATAGCAGCTCAAAGGCAACATGGACCGTCTTTCCTTCTTCCAACAGCGTAGCAGAAATTCCAGAGGATTCAACACCTAAGGCAATGCTTTGATTACTCCTTGCCTTTTCCAGGGGAAAGTTGTTTGGAAATAATTTCCAGTACTACCAGGACCATCCAAGAAAAAACTTTCCCAGCACATCAACCAACGCTGTTGAGGACCTGATGATAGATAAGAAGCTGTTCATTTGTTAGTAAACACTCATTATTTAACAGAATTTGTGCCTACACAATCCTTTTATAGCTAGTCTCCATCAAATATTATATGTTCCCTAAGACTCCTCTAGACCTTGTTGGCTGAGGCAGGCCGTACTGTGTCAAGTCATGTCCTCTTAAAGCTAACACTGCATCCTCGATCAGCATCAGGTATTTGTTGTACACCATATCTATCACCTTCTGTTCACTGTTTTGTAACTCAATCTCTACCAGCCATATGGAAAGCCTCTGAGATGATGTCTTTTCCCTTCACTTAAAGACTCATAGGATTGGAGCTTTTACAGAACACTAACATCACTGTGAAGAGCTCCCATAACTCTAAGTGGATAATCTCACTGGGCAGCTTCCTCCAAAGTAGTGTCAGTGCTTGTCATCCACCAGAAAATTTAATGCCTTGTATATAGACTGGAATGTGGGATGGAGGACACCATTCAAAATCTTAAGCTCTGAGAAGGACTTTGGGCCTTAAACTCATGTAGCAGCAGGCAGAGATGATAACCCTCAGTGTTATTTGGGTGGATAATATACACTCTTCTAAGTGAATAGTCTATCTTTACTCCTGGCTAGCCTTTGACATCTTTGATCTGTTTTCTTCTTGTGAATTTGTTATTCTTCTACATAAAGTAAGAAGTAATCTCAGAGTATAGTTAAGTTTTTGCAAAATTGTCATTTTTTGCATATCTCAAAGAAACATAAGAGCGTTGTCTGAAGAGGGTTGCTAAGATTCCCAGCCAAGTTGTCAGAGGCGAAGTAGTACGCTGATCATTCTCAATGTGAACACCAAGATGGAAAAACAGTGGGGTAACTCTCATAAATTGGAAATGCCAATATCCTTAATACTGCCTCTGAGCTTCTAGTGTATCGCCAAATCTCATTTAACTTCACCTAATCCCTTTCATTATCCAGGGAAAAAGCTTTCAATCACTGCCCTTGTTCACACAATTAAAAATGTATTTAATGGACTTGAAAGAGTTGCATAATTTCACATTGATACGTGCATCAAAAGGACATAACAGAATAGGGTTATAGGGCACCACCTAGAGTTTATCCAGATTTACCCCATTTATTACTACAGTGAAGCAACTTTAGTTGAAAACCTCCTACAATACTGTGGGTATCCAGATCCTCCTGTCTGAGATCTTTGAGAAGTAGCTGGTGGTAACTCTTGCTGAAAACTGTTTTCTTTTATGCAGGGTGAATTGTAGTTTAAGCAGCCACAAGGCTCATGGTTCATATTGGACTTGACAATATTATAAGGCGATGGACTAGCTCAGCATAGGTATTTCAGCACAGATGGCTTTGTAAAAAATAATTTTAGGAAAAGATGTGTTGCTTTGTTATACGAAGATGTGGATGTGAGGCAGACTACGCTTTTGTCACTCCACAGAGAAGATAAAATAGCCATGATATCATGAAGTTCATAGGATTTTTGCCCAGAGAGCAGTGCATCTTTAGTATCCTTCCACCTGGGGCTACAGGTAAAAGCGATAAATATATCAGGATGCCCATGGTGCAAATATTTGTCATGTCATCTTGAGTTTGCTCAAGCAGGTAGCGAGGTCCCCCAGCGAAGAAGAAGGGAGCACTACCATTTGGCTCAGATGAGCAGCATCATCCTGCCTTCTAATGCCATTCTTTAGAAACTGTAGCTGTCTACCCTTAGCTGCCTCTGTTTGTTCCTTATATAGTTCAACCTCTCAGTCTCTATTCTAGCATATATGTCAACCAAAAGTTGATTGAAGAGAGAGCGTAATTATACCATGTGGTTGACCTCCCCTTGCCTGACCATGATATGGTAAGAGTAGAATCTTGCTGCGGAGATCATTCACTTGATGGGTTAAATTTGTCTCAGGGTCACGCTGAGGTAGGTTAATAGAATACCCCTCCTATGGCAGAACAGAAGTGGGTTCTGCAATGCATCATATGACAATGATCTAACTGATTCGCCGCAGTGTGTTGTAATAGCTTTGCAGAATAATGTCTCGCTGCTTAAATTGCTGATTAACAATTACTTAGGTTACCTCATTTTCTGTTAGTACATTAAAGCGACCTCCATGAGTATTACCAGGCTTTTCTATCTGCATGGATGACAACTAAAAAAATCTTGCAAGTTTAATGTACCTTATCCAGGGTGTTCTTTGATCCTTTATATAGCTGTTGACATTGTGCAGCGTCCTCTGTAGTTGTTTGATCAACTCCTGTTTGACTTCAGGAATTTTGCTGCGCCTTAAGTTCACTTTCATTTCATTCTCATCTATAAAGTATATTTTCATAAAATGGGATCCTGTTGAAGCAATGTCAACAGACTTCCTACTATATGATGTACCTGACCTTAAAATTTGTAGGCTGGTATGAACCTGTCTCATAGAACCTGCTGGCCCCAAGTTATGCCATAGTGAAGCAACTATTGTACTTTCAAATACAGCTCATGAAGTGGACATAGTCAGGGTGGCTTCCCATTACTAGTTGTAGAGAGGCTCAGGATGAGATTTAAAGGGTGGGAGCAGCACTTTGCCAGTGCTGCAGCACATTCCAGGTGTCATACAACCAACGTGCCAAGGAAAGACTTGTCTTCCATTAGGGTACTCCAGTACCCTTGATAGGATTCACAATCCACAAGGCATCGCCGTTCTGATGGTATGCAAATAAGAACCACGTGATGATAAATGCAATAAAAGTATTATTCTATGAACATCTGCACTTCCATAATCACTAGGCTGAGTGCTGGCAGTAATCTTGACCACAATAGAAGAATTGAAGTCAGACTTCCTGGGTCAGTGTGAAGAGACTGTTCCCCCCATCTGTGATTTGCATTTGGGTCATACTCCTGACTCATTTGGAAATGCGCTTGATAATGAGTGGTGACAGGTGTTTTGTCAGGTTTGATATCAACAGTTTTCCCTCTAGTAGTGTCTTCTGAATCAGTGTTCCCATTTTCTCCATAATTGCAGCGGATTTTATTGCTTGATGGATCATTCCGCTCATCTTAACTTGCATTTGAGCCATACATTAACTCATTTGGACATTCACTTGACAATGGGGATGACAATTATTTCATTAGGTTCAATCCCAACAGTGTCCCATGAGTAGCACCTGCTAATTTAGCATTTTTGCGTTCATTACAATCACAGAGAATTAAATTAAATGATTTATTAAACTGATCATCTTGATACTCTGATTGTTATTCTCCTGGGCAGTAGCAATGTACAAAACCCATAGAGGAGGAATCTTAAAGGTTTGAATGCTGAGGGAGGCTAGAGCAGAAATAACCAATGTGATGGCCATTATCATTACTGATACAAATGAGTGCGGCCCTTTCATTGGGGAGGTTCCTTTGGTACAGCCAGAATAGTTGAAAATTTATAAATCTTATAGTAATCTTCAGCAAAATTAAAGAGTTTTATTGAAGATATAACAAATAACTAATATAGCTTCCCTGTATGATGACAGGGAACATGAATCTGAGCATAAGGGAGCAGGTAAAGCTTGACCTTTGTTCACTATCTTATTTAGGCGCTTCCGTCCTACAATAACTTTAAAAATAATAGTAAAATCAAGTATAACCAAGAGCAAGGTACTTAATAAGAAAATAATATCATAAAGATATAGTATTCTGGCACCCTAGTGCCCTCCTATTAGAATTGTTGGCATCAGATGCCAGAGAATGCTTTTTATGCATCATCCTGCAGCTTTGACATAGCATTGTTTGGGACTTCCTCTGAACAATTTACAGGCTAGGTGATTGTCATACTTTGCCTTAATTTAGGTGAAGCCTTGATTTTGGGTTTAAATACTAATTTTTATAATTTATGTCATCATTATTATTATTGACATCAATTTATAATTATTATTTTATACTTAATTGGGGTAAGTACCTGACATTTATATTATAATTTAACTGCTGATGATTATTGGGCCTAACTGTAAGTCCAGAGGAACATCCCCTTTGCGTAGATTGAGCGATTTTCCCATTCCCAAACAAGAAGGATCCAAAGAGGGTGGCTGTACCCCTCGTCACCCAAGGCAATCTTTCTCACATGGTAGATGAGCGCTGGGTAACAGCACTCCCTCTAAATATTCCTCCCCTAGTACCTGTGCTCACCTCTGCCAAACTTGCCCACCAAATTTAGGAAATCTGTGGTGAGATTACCAAATCAAAAAATAAAAGGTCTGAAACCAATAGGATCAAAGCCCAACAATTGGAAACCCAATATTCAGAAAGAGACAAAAAGATAATTATTGGACGGAAACATGGATGACATCAAGCCATCAAGTGATACAATCGCTGCTGCCAAATTCCATCTGAAATCATTGGGATTATCACCAATAATTCAAACTCCCTAGTTCAAGAATTGAAAGTTGTTCCTGACACAACTCATTTAATCAAACAAATGCCCCAGTGACTGGGCATGGGCGGGTTGGCCATCCTAAACCCATTTCCAACCAATTGAAACCGCCCCTATGTGGAGTGGCCCTGGGGAATTCTTGTTGCTTGTTGGGCCAGATGCCATCGCGCCAACCAATGTAAATGCAGTTGAGCATCAGTCCAGGCATTCGCGGATAAACTGATAGTGACTCAGCCTGCCACTGAATCCTATAATGTCAGTTTTAAATTAAATTATCTGCCCCCTCCCCCAAAAATTCGCCAGGTTAGTTCAAATTTAAGGGACCTGATCCCTGATTTGACTCACTACCAATTAACTCTATTTAATCTGTTGCATTGCACTGAGAAAACTGTTGGTCGATTTTCTTTATCTAACTTTCAAAATAAAAACCCCTTTACATGATTCAAGTTCTTATACTTAAAACTTGATCACCCTTTCCGCCTGTATTCCATCAATACTCAGAGTTTATGGCCGTGTTCACCTGGTATTTTGCTAGGTGTCTAAACATGATTATGGCTCATGGATACTCAATGGCAGAACTCCTTCCTAGTCCCATAATCGTCATACCAGCAGCAGTGCCACTGGCATTCAGGTTTGCCATTTGGGTGCTTCAGAACTTAAAATGGCAGGCCAATCTAAAAACAACTTGCTGTTTTCCTGACACTAACGCCCAAAATCACTAAAATTATATTTTCAAGCATTAAGTAATTTCCTATAATAATGCTGAGTTTATGACCTAACAAACTCTGGTATTTTTGCTCCGTTAGTGCTCCACTGGCTGATGAGATAGTGAAGAATGCCCAATCCAAGCTATTATTCATATCTGATATATTGCCTGAGGATGTGTTTAGTGTTTAACTCCACTACTTACTATATTAACCACTCACGCCACATAAAATGTTTTATCACCTTTTGCTTCCAAATAAGTGATAATGGGAACTACTTGATTGTGTTAACATATGATCTCAATCCAGCCTTCAAAGAATCCTGATATCCTCAAACTCTGCACCTGGACTGTTCTATCTCATCCTGCATTCCTGAAAATCATTCCACAATCACACATGGTGTTCACCTATTACATATACAATATTCCTAATTTTTCCTTGGTACTTTAAATAGTATTCATATTCTTTTAATAAAAAAAACTTTTTAAAATACATATTTATTTTTAATTTAAAAACTAAACTTTAGGATTGAAGAAATATCCAGCCTGCCCCCCTTGGGTTGGGACCATCTAGTACTAAAAAAAGAAATATCCAGCCTACAGAGAATTTTTAGGAACTACTGAACCTCTAGTAAAGGTTAAGTTCAAACCAAGATGTCCTGCTTGGCACCTTTAATTAGCAATAAATTATTACTTTGCCCTTGGCTTGTTTCCAAGAGAGAAAAAAGCTGAGAGTAATCCTGCTCTTATGCTGGTAAACTAGATTAAACTAACTGGGATCATCCTTGATAGATTTAGTGAGGTCTACTAATCAAATTAATCATAAATATAAATTTGGCGCTTTCTCCACAAACTTAAAATCAATGTCACTTTATAAATTATAATGAGATCATCCCTGAATAATTTACTAGTATCATAACTTATTGGAAAAGCATAATCTGGCTAAATTTAAACACCCCCCGCTTAACCAAGATATCTACTTTTAAAGTGTCTGCCAACGTAAATACCTTTTTCTGGCCCTCCCATGGCCTAGAGGTGGCAGAAACCCAATGTCAGTGATTGTCAGTGAACATAAAACAAGATAGAAAACTAATGGCATTAGTAGCTGAGAAAAATATAACAGAGCATCAATTAAAGTGATTGGCAATCATTTCTGAGAAACTTAATGACATTAAGACATGCCTAAAACGCTCAACAATCATCAATATATTGGTCAAATTAGATACATGAAAATGAAACGCAATATCAACTTTATGATTAGTTATTGGCATACTCATAAAAACTTATAATGCACTCAATTCAGCATAAAGATATTAAAAGATCCATAATCGTGTAGGCATCCAATGCCAATTTATCAATGACTTAAAGGGACCAATCCTTGATTGATCTAACTTTTTTGGCAACTGAAACCATGAGTATCACAATAATTAACCTAATCACCATTTATGAAAGTTGAATTGAGCTTCTTTAGAATCCTCATATTCTTTTTACTCAAGCTTCCGCTTGAGAGCGATGGTATAGGTGGAGAACTTTAAACTAATAAGGACTTTTGTCAAGTTCTCCAAATAATGGAAAGGTGTCATTGCTGGACTTAGTTCAATTGAAGAATATAAAATTGGGGCAATTCATCATGAAGCCAGTAAAGCAATTTAATAGTGGATTTCTCATTCAGTAAATGATTTCTTAAATTATAGGCAAAAGTCTCCGCTGACAAATATGTTACCCAGATGGAAGGTTTCCCAGTAACAAGCTTCTTCAGAGTAACATCCAAATTACCATTTACTCTTTCAAACATCCCATTGGTCTTTGAATGGTAGGGTGTCATCAAAACTCCTTGATTCCCATAACTCATTTAATTTTGGGATATTATGTGTGTTAAAGTTGCTGCCATTATCGTTAAAATACCCTGAGAGCAGCCATGCCAATAAGCTACCTGCTCCACTATGAACCTAGCAGTACTACTGGCATCTACTTCATAAAAAGCTCATGTCTCTACCCACTGAGTTAGGTGTCAATTGTTATTAAGACATATCAGCTTTTCTCAGTACTCATGGTCAATGGCCCTACAACATCAATGGATATAGTATGACACGTGAACCCAGGCTCCAATAGCTGGAAAGTAGTAGCTTACCTAAAGGGTTTTTGTTTGACACATTGTGCATCTAAGGTGTTCTGCAACTTCAAAAATTAAGGAATCCTTAGTAGTACTCCCATTGAACCTGTTCCAGAGTTTTCCATAGGCCTCACGGATGGTTACATTATGAGCCTTGGTAATAACTGAAGTGCGCTCAGATGGCCTTGGGTATAATAAGGATCATTCTCCAACAATCTTGAATAAATGGCCCTTGACAATCTTCATGTTTTCCATCGCTTTGTCTAGTGCTTGCTGAATCTCATGTGGCTGGTCCATGGTAACCTCACTAAGCATCTTTTCATACAACACATCAGCTTCATTATGCAAAACTAAAACAGAGGGCAATCACAACAACCCATCAGCATTTTGATACATTGTCCCCGCTCAACGTATGATCTCATAATCATATGCTTGTAACTTTAAAGCCCGTCAGGCAACCTCCCTTCAGGCTCCTTTAGGTTATGCAGCTATCTAAGTGAGTATGATTGGCCATCACATAAAATGGACTCCATGAATATATACCCTGAACTGTTTACAGACGTATATCACTGCAAGGTATTCCTGCTCAGTTACAGTATAGTTATGCTCCTGCTTACCTAGGGTATGACTCGCATATGCTACCAGGTGTTCATTGACAAATTCATCTGACTGACTCAATGTGGCACCGATTGCCATCAAGGACACATCAGATTCTATAATGAAAGGTCTATTGAGATTTTGATACTACAATATATCAGTTTCATCATTAGATACATCTTAGGGGGCCAAAGGGTCCTGGGCTTCCTTATTCCATTTAAAACCTCCGTTAGGACCCTTCAACAACTGAGAAAAATTGCTTGGTAATGCAAGAAAAATCATAATGAATTAGCAGTAATAGCCGAATATTCTTAAAAATAAGTGCACATCATAACAGTTTTCTGGTTGGGACATGGCCCAAATTCCTCAACCTTAGGGTTTTTAGGGGCGTAGCCTATTAGCGTTGATGACAAACCCCAGATATTTAGTCTCATTTTTGGAGAAGTAGCATTTCTGAGTTTTATTTTCAGATTTACCATGGTCGTTTTTAAAACTTCTTCTAAATGCTCAAGGTGAACTGTAAAAGTGTGGCTGAAAACGTTGATATTGTCTAAGTAAACAAGGATTCACAACAACTTCAAATCACCTGACATAGTATCAATTGCTTGTTGGAACGTCACTGGCACATTACAAAGGCCTTGGGGCATTTGCATCAGCTGTTATAATCCATTGTCAGTTGTTATTACACATTTTTCTTGGCTTCTTTATGTAGGTCGATTTGCCAGTACTGAATATGAGAATCATCACCAAAAAGAATTGAGCCCCTACTAAGTGATCAAGAGTGCTATCAATCCGTGGGAATGGGTATGAGTCCTTTTTTGTTATCTTATTCAAAAATGATAGTCCATAATGACTTGGTTGAATCCTTCCTTCTTTATTACAACTAAAATTGGGCTCGCTAAAGGGCTGGAGGATGGGATCAACAACCCATGTTCAAGTAAATTAGTAACTTCATCATCAACTATCACCTCACTTTCTTCTGAACAGCAATTCAGTCACATACAAATTAGCAGTTGATCTTTTACATTGACTTTATGAACTATATTTTAGTGTGCCCAATATCATAATTGTCCTGCATTAAAACTCCAAATTATTACTCAAATAATATAAGGACGTGGTCCTTTTGCTCTTCTGAGATCCCTGTCATTTTGCCTTGATCATTACAGAAAAGATTGCTGGGTATTACAGCTCATCAGGTTATCCTATTTCATTTGACTTACCAAAGGCGTAAAAGAAAAAGTTCTGTAGTAGTAACTAAATGACCAAGGGCCACTATTTGGTTCTTTTTTATTTATGTTGCCTATTCAAGAGGTTGGCGACCAGTGCTTAATTTCAACATGACTGGGAAATTAAAATTACTGATGCTACGTGGGGTTCAGTTTGGCCTTTTCTCCAGGGTGTCTGAATTTCACCATAAAGTAGTTAAGAAAATCCAAGGTAAACCAGTCCTGATGATTTCTGTTCCTTGGATACACATTTTCAGTGTTTGCACCCTCAAAGGAATCCCTCAGCATTCTTCAATTTGGGCCAGCAGCATCTGAGAACATTTGCCTATATGTCATTAAATTATGGATGACTCCATCCAAATGGACCAGGCTTATAGTCATTCATCTTAGTCGTGTAGGGATCCCCTTTTAGTGGTAAGACAGCAGCAAAGTTTGCCCAAAAAATTTGATAGTAAACCTTGGAAATTGCAGCGGGCCTCATACTTTTGCATGAAGTTGGTGCCAATCAAAATCTCATAATTCTGATTAGACAAACTATAGCCACTGTGGTGACAATAAAGGAACTGAATCTTTAAGACAAGACGCTATAAACCCCCTGAGAAGTAGTGGTATGTAGGCCCACAATCCTATAAACCTTAATATTATCTACATCAAAGGAAAGCCTTAATTTCTTCGCGAATTTCATGGGAACAATATTAGTTATAGCTCCACTATTGATGACGGCTTGAACTTTTACTTAAACTACCCAAATATATGCATAAGTGCAATCAGAATAGGAAAAATATTGTTTACTCAAAAGATGTTGGTATCTTTTGCTAAAGCAAAGGATTGCAAAAACTGTTCAGCTACATCATGAAATTGTTCCTTGATGGTAGCCATGAGTATCAAAAATGTTAACGTTGTTCAAAGGACTATCAGCTTCCATTTGCGCTGTTGGGGATTGTGGCTTATTCAGATATGGTCGCGCCACTTTTTTGACCATTTTGGGCTTAGCAGCTTTGCTTGTGAGCAAGTAACTGCAAAAATATAGTCACGGGGAACATAAACGAAAGTGGAGGTATACTATTCCACATCTACTCTGTATAATCTTTTCCCATGCAGGATAGTTGTTCAAGGGCAGGAACAATGATATTAATTTTGTCATGTTAATTGTAGCAAAACTGAAAATATGGCCACATTTTCTGTACTTCAGAATATGACATGATTTTTCATGTTGCTTTTTGGAGTTTTTTAACAAACTAACTTAGCCTTCAGGGTTGGCTACCGCTCAGTCTTTATTAAAAATTTCCCCTCATAACCCATATTGGCAGTGTTGATGTTATGAGAGCTCTTGTTGGGGAATCAAAGGTGGCCTCACAAACTTGCAGAAATTTGACCTTTTAAGCTGCAAAATATTCATGGTTAGTTCAGGATCATGACTCAATTTAGCTCTTTATGTTCTCACAGTGCTGACTTCATGGCAGTCTAGGCGCCAAAATCGGTCAACACTCCTGCACCCATAAGTTTCTGTTCCTCCTGATAGAATCTTCTGGAAAAAAATTAACATACTCATCTTTTTGGATCTGAATTTTGAGGAATTCCTGTTTCTGGTTGGAGAGTTGCTACAGACTGCTGAACTCCCCCATGATTGCAATCTTCACTTCTCATATGTCCATTTGCTGGCGGCTAATTGGGGCAGAATGAGATTCTGGATTGCCATGCCAATGCATATGAACATGAACATGATAACCATCTTTTGGTGATCCTCGCACTGCACCATGGCCATCTTGAACAGCTTGAAGTAAGCCATGATATTATTTCTATAGAGCTTCAGCAGTTTCAGAGTTGGACGAAATTCATGCTCTCAAGGGGATTGCTGCCAATTTTTTGTTTCCAGTCAGTGGTTTGAATGGAAGAAGAAGAGGAAGAGTGACATACTGGGTAAGCTGCCAGGGTTCCCTGTACCTTTTGTTGAGTTATGCAACTAGAATCAGTGGAACTGTCTTCCCCAGATGAAGAACTTTTCCTATTTAAACAGATCCAATTTTGAGATCCTTGTGAATGCAGCCAGTCACTCCTTCTGACTTAGATTGAATGATCAGTTATGGTTTTTCCCACTTCTTATGGACAGATTTCCATGCCTTCAACTTTTGGTACTTCCACCATAATTCCTCCAATTCCTTAATAAGCTGGTAAATTTGTAATATTATTGTTCAAGGTTATTACTAACAACATGACTTGATCCTGTGCCACAATTATGACTGAACCTTGTTTTATTATAATACTTCCATAGCAGAAACTCAGCACGTCAATTTTTCTTTTTGTTTATGTGATATGGAGTTTTATACCTTTCCTTTGCGTCCTGATAATATGGTCCAAATTCCATTAACCTCATCTTGAATGTGTGTCTTCATGTCACTGACTAACAATTGTAGCTTTGTGACTTCTTTCTTAACATGTTTATGCTGCTTTATGAGATAGTGAATTGACTCAAACATATTCACAGCAGATCCCATTCCCATGTATTCTAGGTCCACAACTTCATGATTTCTGCGCGCTTTAACATCAACTTGGCCATTTCCCTTTTCACTCTACGGTTCCTTGCTCATTCTTGTAATTATAAGCTTTAAGATAACATCAGTCCATAATCTCCCTGTAGTGAGCAGCGCTTGTCAAAAAGTGATCATTGGGCAGGTTTGTAAGGTTTTATTATTTAACTAATACAGCTTCCATGTATGATGACAGTGAACATGAATCTGAGCATAAGGGAGCAGGTAAAGCTTGATCCTTATTCACTATCTTATTTAAGCATTTACGTCCTAAAATAGCTCAAAGATTACTATTAAATTATAGTACAAACAAGAACAAGATACTTTATTAGGAATTAATATCATAAATATATAGTAAACTGGCACCCTAGTGCCCTCCTATTAGAATCGTCTGCATCAGCTGCTAGTGAATAGCTTTTTATAAATCAAATGAAAGCTTCAGCATCCATTGGTCAGAACTTTCTTCAACTCAATTTCCAAGCTAGGCAATCTGGTCCTCAAGCTGAGAAAATTAAACTAAATTATTGGGTATCATCCCTAATAAATTTAAGAAAGTCTAGTTTATAAAATTATTCTTAGCGTTAATTTAGAGCTTTCTCCACCAAATCATAAATGTCATCAACACTTAATAAATTATATTGGGGAACATTCCCACTAATTTAATAGTATTGGAACAAATATGGGAAAAGCACAAACTGGTTAGATTATCAACAACATATCTTGCAAAGTTTATTAACAAAAATTTTCTTATTTCTAGATAACTATCCACTGGATCAATTTCTGTGTTGGCTCTCCTGTCAGGATTTCAGTATTGGTCTGCCCAATTTGTGCTCAGATCTCATTGCAGATTTTCTCAATTTTTGTGGCATAGTTTTTGGCCAGAATTGAGCTTTACAGAGGAATCATTTCTTATCACTTTTTGACTTGTTAAAAAATTGAGATGAGGGGCTTTAGCAGATACCCAATGCTGATCAAGGGTATGCCCTAAAACTGCTATCTTTACTAATGGAAGATCTTGGGACAATTCCTCATCCTTGATCAAAAGGGGTAAATTGACTGATCTAATTTTAAGGGTGCAGCAATAATTCTTACATTACCTTTCCTAAAAGGACAGGGTCTACTCCTTCCTCCAGAGCCCATATAGGAGCATAGTTCTTGTGTGGTATGGGCATATTAATAGCTTTGATTATCTGGGGTTTCATAGCAGCTGGCACCAGTGCAGCAGGGTTCCATGCATTGAAGTCAGGGATTAGATTCTGACAATTGGTACAATTGTGTGATAGAATAAAACTGTTGTCATAGGTGGGGTACACTTTCCACGCCGCCAGGTATTGGATCCTCCGTTTGATCTTTCTTGAACCCAAGAGTTCCTCCACCTTAATCCCTTACTTTTTCTACCAACTGTGGTTCAATATACACTAATTTTCTCCCTAAAAATTGACAGCTCTGATGCATGAAAAATTTGTAATTTTACAGTGTGGTAGTAAGTCTACATAGAGGACCCATTATGCAAAATTTTGCTGATTGGGAATGGTCCTGCCTTATTGTAGGCTAGTTTCTGGCATGGTACTTTGAAAAAAAGGTTTTTTCTGTCCATCATAATTAGGCCACCCAACTGATATTAGGGCGCCACTCTTCATCTTCAATCTGAAAACTGTTTGGCATCCCAGGAGGCTTTTGTTAATTACCTCTGTACCTGCTGGTGTATTTTCTTGATGTATGTTGCAAAATCATCCGCCATAGGATGTTTGTGTGTATCTGGGGCCCAATTTTGAAGGCAGGGTTGTAGCCTAAGTTGGCGTACAGTGGCGACATTTCTGAAGATGCATGAAGTGAATTATTGTATAAAAAACTGGGCTAAGGCCAGGTCACCTGCCCATGTGTCCTTAGCAGCGGTGTCGTAGCACCAGAGGTACTACTCAAGTAACTGATTAGTCCACTCAGTTTGTTCACTGGGCTGAGGGTGACAAGCCAAAATGGAAATGTTTGATGTGAAGTATCTCACACAGGGCACCTCATAATTTCGATGTAAACTGCAGTCATCTATCACTAATTATCTCTTGTGGTACCCCAAACATTGTAAGATATGGGTCACAAATAATCAGACCATGTCTTCCGCCATGGTTGTAGCTAAGCATGGGATAAACAGGCCATATTTTGTAAATCTGTCCATGACTACCATGATTGCGTTGAACCCTTTTGAAGTGGGCAGGCTGACTATAAAGTTGGCAGATACTGTTGTCCACGGTCCACTGCTTTTTGCAGTGGATGTAAAAGACCATTTCGCCCCATTCTATCAGATTTGGATTTCACACAGGTTAAACAACGGCCTATCAAATCTGGAACATTTTTTGTCAATCCGTTCTAGTCATATGCTCTTTTTATCAGGTTAGTAATCTTATTGACTCTGGGGTGTCCCATTGTCAGAGGATCATGATCTTCCTTTATGACTTAAGGATGTAAACTTTTGGGTACCCATATGTGATCTCAAAAAGAAAATCACCTTATCCTTTTTTGAGTACCAAATTGAGGGCTTTTTCCCGCCTGTATTTGATCCCCTAGCGCTTGTATTTCAGTGTTTCTGATTGTGTATCCAGTACTGCATCTAGAAGAGAACCATTGATGCTTATTGTTGGGTTTGGTTTAGAGGTGTCCCGTCACGCAGGGCCCATAGTTTATCAGAGGGTTCAGATATGGCCTTGGAGAGTGGGTTTGTGGGTTTTGTGAGAATTGTGATGACAGCGGTAGCTACTGGTTCTGCTGGTGGTTTGGGAAGAACTTGTTTGAGGGGAATCACCATAACTAATTCACCTCTTCCACAGGATTGGGCTCAATTTCCAAGTCTCCTTCTCGGCATGTCCAGCAATATGTGTGTAGGCCATTTGACATATCATATTTAAAGTTGAGCAGGTCACGGTGTGTTCTGGTTTGTCTTTAATTTAATTTCTTCAGCTTGTAATAATATTTAAGTAACTTGTGATTCGTTCACACTGTCACAGTGTGCTTTGCTCCCTGTAGCAAATACCGCCAGTGCATCATTTCCCATGCTACCGAAGCCAGCTCTTTATTGTGTATTGCCCACAATCATTCGGTGCCCATAAAAGTCCTAAAGAAGTATGACACTGGGTGTTTGTGGCCATCATGCTCATGTAGCAATACTGCCCCCACAGCCATGTCTGAGGCATCACGTGTTACAATAAACAGTTAATCTTAATCAGCATGTCTCAGAACTGGGCTGAGGTGAAAACTTCAGTGATAGCTTCAAAGACTTGTTGTTATTCCGCCGTCCAGATGAATGGTGCTTTTTTCTCGTTAATGGGTGGAGGAGGGTGGCTAGTTAAAAGATTGCTGGAGAGAATTTTTCAAAAAAGTGACAGATCCCAGAAATGTAAGGAGCTGCTTCTAGGTGGTGGGCGTTGCCCACGCCCTTATTGCTTCTAGTTTGGTGGGAGCAATGGCATGACTATCTTGAAGACTAAGTACCCAAAGAACTGCACTTCCTCTTTGAAAAACTCACATTTTGATGGCTTCACATGCAGGCCTGCACGTCGCAAGGCGGCGGCTACTGCTACCAAATCCTTCTCATGTTGCTCTTGTGTAGGGGAGTAGACCAGTATGTAGTTAATATATGCCACTGCGCATGTAAAGTGGAAGTCGCCTAATGCATGGAAGAAAACACTCTGAAGTTGGTGGAGTATTTTTTTAGCCCAAATTCATGACACTAAACTGATATATTCAGTGGCGTGTGCAGATAGCTGTCAGCCAATCTTGGCCCTCTTTCACTCAAAATTGGTGGAAGTCCTTTACTAGGTCCAATTTTTAAAACACTTTTTGACTTGACATTTGCTTGAGAGATCACAGCCTCCAGTGGGAGGAGGTATGGATCCAACATTGTGACATTAAATGGCTTTAATCTACACAATGTCACAAAGTGCTATCAGGTTTTTGGGAGAATACCATGGGGGATAACACCAACGAGGCTCACTACTAACCATCCTTTGGTCATCATTTTGTCAATTCCAATTTTTAATGCCTGATCCTCAGCAGCAGTATATGAGTATAGTGTACAATTGATCTTAATGAGGTCCACTGTCAGGAGGAATTTGATGCCAAACTTGGATGGTGAGGCAAGTGGTTCGCCTTGTACACATCAAAAATCTCTTTGTATGGTTCTAATATAGAGGTCACTGTGGGTAGATCAGCTATTACACTCAAGGTGGGGTATTCCACCGTGGCCTCCAGAGCATTTCATTTCACCAACATGGGGAGCCGTGAATTTTGCTAGAGTAATTTTATGTTGAATAAGTGAGAATATTTCGCTAAAGGTTAATGGTTACCACCTGTCATCTCCACCATCCTACCTTTGTGATCATGGGGTAAAGTAGATCCATAATTGCCGAGAAATTGGCATGAAACTGATGCCCATGGGCTGAGAATTGTAGCGGCTCACGTAGAGGCAAGGCGGCCATCAGTACCTTAGAGGCCCTATGATGGGCGCGCCGTGGTAACGGCCAGGTCTATTGCCTGCACCTTTTAAGATAATAAAGTCCCCTGATGCTCCCACGTTAACTAGTGCATCCATCCTCGCCCATATGGAACCAACTGTAATGTACACAGCGAACAATAAATAATCACAAAAAAAATATATTAAAGCTGTTCAGGGTGCATACTTCAGCAGTGGTGGTTGCAATCATGGAATAATCCTGTTATTTGTTGATATTTTGGGAAGACATTTCTGCCAAATGATCATATGAGAGCGGGGATGATGTGAGGTCTGATGAATACTCCAGTTGTCATATTTGTCTGAGGTCTTTAATTATGAGATTATGACGAAGTTCCTCCTTAACTTATACCATTGTTTCTAACTGGTAGGGGGACAGTGTAGGGGCCTCTTTATTCCATTGGTATGAATACATTGCCTGGGGCCCTGTCTGATACATCACTGACCAAGTTCACAAGCTTAGGTCCATGTAGGTTGCCCTGAATTACTAGAATCCCCGGAGCCTCTGTATGTTGTTTGAATGATTCATGTGATAGAAGAGTGGTCTGGTAGTGCTGTGTGGTTTCAATACAACATGCTAGGGTTGTGTTACTTAAGGCCGATACCCCTTAACCTCACTTCCCTGAACCATCAGAGGGACACAAGGAGAGAGGGCCAATACCTCTGGCACATGAGAGAATACGCATTGATGATCAATTTCTGCTGGACTGGTGTTGGCTAAAGTTTTCCGTTTCATTACTTGGTTTTCCTTATTTTCAGGTACAAGTACCCCATTTTCTTTGAGTAAATGTGGTAGGTTTCATGTACCGGAATTGTGGCTTTAGGACGGATAATTTTTTTGTAGTTTCAATTACTGGCCATGCCTCAATCTGCTGGGCTAGTTTGTACGCCTTTTTGAAATTTGGGTCCATTGTACCATGCCATGTGCAATCCACACCTTAGTTTAGGGAATCTCAGAACGCAGTGATGGAAATGTCTGCTGGTAGTTGGGGTGATTCCGCTAGTTGATGGAAGGCCTTAATATAGTCCTCCAAACTCATGTCAAAACCTCATTGATGAAACAATTAAAACAGGAGTTGAGGCCTCGATGCTGGAGTAGCCACCATGGATGAAACAATCATGAAAAGTGAGGGAGGTGATTCCCTCAGTGTTAATCTTGGTACAACAGAGTGCAGGCCAAGACTTTGGCTTCATCTTCAAATATGTCCAATATTGCTAAGGATTTATAGTCCTCAGAAGTCTTGATTGTTCTGTGTAAGGGTGCTCACAATTAGAGCTCTGCCATTTATCCTCAGCATCTGGTGAGCCACTTTATCTGAGGGAATTAGGAAAGGTCTAACACCATTATGTTGCACGTTTGGGCACTTAAGGGGGAATAAGTTTCACTGCTCAAAACAGAAGTACTTGTTTGATGGCCTTGATCAACGCAGCCCAAGACCAGCAGGTCAGGAGGGCGCGCATTATTCCATATAAGATCTGCTTGGCTGTTAAAGATCCAGATTCAGTAGATCCTGATCCAATGACATGACAGTGGTGTTAATTGTCTGGGTTATTATGTCAGGCAACTGAAATAAAAAGGAAAGACTTGGCTTCCATTGGGGGTACTCCAATACCCATGATAGAACCACAGGCCACAAGGAATCGCCATTCTGATAATACATAATATGAACCACATGGTGATAAGTGGGGAAAGTATTGATCTATGAACATCATTCCCACCCTGACCACTAGGCTGAGCGATAGCAGTAATCTTGACCACACCTTACTCATTGAAGTTGGACTTCCTGGGTCATTGAGTAGAGACTACTCCGCGTATCTGTGATTTGCATTCAGTTCATACTCCTAACTCATTTTATTTAAATTTAAATTTATTGTGGGGAAGGCCGACCATGGGACGGACACTTCCGAATATGACTCTGGAAAGATAAACTTAGTACCAGGGGAGGCACCCCAGAGAAGCGATGCTATCTCTTGTTGCCAGCGGGAACGCCACTTATGGGAAGGAGAGGGAACGTGTGAAGGGGCCGTAGCCACTATTGAGCACATGTGGAGGAAGGGATCTGATTTGATGAACCAAACTAGGAACCAGGAGGAGACCAGCTGTCGGCGACGTGGTGGGAGGTATCCAAACATCCACGCTTGAAAGTGGTCCACCAAATGAGACCGGAATCTGTGGACAGCTTCTGGGAGGGTGGGGATGGAGCCAGCGATGGCATCCAAGACAATCGTGTGGATAGTCCACATGGCGATTGCAACCACCAGAGCATGGAGGTAGGGTGGAAGGGGGGAGGCCATTAATGAAGCAAACATATCTCTTGACAGACTGAAGGGATGCGTTTGATCCTGGCCCAGTAGACGTTGGACTTCGCGCCATATCACTTTAGAGGTGGGGCACTTCTCCAGGCGGTGGAACAGCGTTCCATACTGGCCACACACGACACAGGATGAGTGTAAAGCGTTAGAGCGCTCAGCTGTACAATACACCCGCCTCAGGCAGCGCCACACATGGGAGCGGACTTGAGGCTGCAACAGATGATGGTGTGCATATTTCCAGATAGTCTTTTGGGTCTCAGTGGAAAAAGGGATGTCCATCATGTCCAGGTAGTCCACCCTGGATAGGACATGGGGTCGAATGGGGATCACGCCATCATGGATGGGTAGCCCCTGTACCTCTTGTGTGAACTGAGGAGAGGGGCGCCCTCTTTGGGTTGTATGTCCACTAATACGAATTCTCCACTCTGCGCTTCACATGGAGAGTAGGATCCGTTTGTAGTGGGTTTTAGTCCCGTGAGGACCTGTGGCCGATGTGTGTGATGCGAGGTATTTCATCAGGGAGTGGGGGTTTGATGGATTGTTGAGGCCCAAGGCTTGGGAGAAGTTGGAGCGGGCCGCGTGGGACCAGTGTTGGGATGGGAGTGTAGGAGCAGTGACAGCCGCGATTCAGGTGCCCAGGATCTTGGCAGCATGGGCTTTGAAGTCAAGCAGGCCCATGCCACCTTGATGATGAGGGCCAAACATGACCTCTAGCTGTACTGGTGGAGGGCGGCCTGACCAAAGCCATCTTTGCAGCAAAGCATACAGGGATTTGAAGAAGCTTGGGGAGAAGGGAATGGCGTGGGCTCTGAACCAGACTTTGGATAGGAGCATAGAGTTGGCAAGAACAACCCTGCCAGTGAGGGTAGTAGGGTGGGCTCTGAGAGAGGCGATTCTCTTCGTCACGTTGTCCAGTATATGGCACTCCATTACTGCTGACGCATATCCGCCTGTCTACATCCACACGCCCAGATGGCGCACCGGTCCTATGGTAGGACGTGGCACGAAGGGGAGCACCAGTGGAGCGGTGTGTGTTGAGTTAGTAAGGCGTGGACGTGGGCGAGCAGATGGGCTGGGTTGGGAACTAATTGCTGGGGCCCAGCAGTTCTGAAACCGACCAAGGAGGATGATTTCAGTTTTGGAGGTGTTCAGTGCCGCGTTGCTTACCCAGTAATATTCCTGGATGAGGGCTTCAAGCGCGCGTGCATCTTTTTTATTAGACACCCCCACCACGCAGTCATCTGCAAATGCCATCATCTTGACTGGTGTTGGCCTGGCACATGGACCCCAGTGAGTTGGGAATTCATATTTCGCAGTAGTGGGTCAAGGCTGAAGTTGTATAAGAGTGGGCTGAGGGGGTCCCCTTGTCGCAGGCCCCTTTGAGGGCGGACTACTTCCATTAGAAAGCCTGGGCCATGCACTGCCATTGTCGCAGATTCCGTGAGCAGCATCACCCAGTTTATGAAGCGGGGGGGGGGGGTAGGCGGAATTGATGGAGGCAGGCCCTAAGGTATTCCCAGTTTACTCTATCATAGGCCTTTTGTTGGTCCAAGAAAACAAGTGCCCCAGAGGCTGTGGACTGACATACATTAGCCACTGAGTGCACGTTATCCCAAATCGACCTTCTGGGGATGAAACTGAATTGTTCTGGGGAGATGGTGGCAGATGCTACAGTCCCTAAACGGTTAGCCATGATTTTTGTTATAATTTTGGTGTCTGTGTTTGTTAGAGAAATGGGGCGCCAGTTAGCTAAGTCAAGCTTATCCCCTTTCTTGAAGAGTGTGACAGTAAAGGCCTCATGTCCTCCTGGTAGGAGGTGCATTTCCAACAGGCTTTGGTTAAGTGAGGCTAGCAGCAATGGGGATATATATTTGAATTATTTTTTTAGAACTCATATGGAATGCCATCTGGGCATGGGCATTTTTGGTTTGGCGCACCGCAAATGGCTGTCCATAATTCATTTTGGAGTAATTAAATTCATTATTTCTGGGTATCAGAAAATGGTGCGGATATGAGCTCAGTTGAGAAATTCCACCATTTCAGCTGGCTGAATTGATTCAGCTCAGTATAACTTGGAGTAATATTTTTGCATTTTGATTGCCACTTTGGCCAGTTTGTCCGCAATGGAATTATCCGATCTTCGCACCTGTGTGCAGGCCACACTCTGGTGTGGTGCAAAAATTTTTTTAAAGAAGTATGCGGTGCACTTGTCGCCTTTAGTGATGTGTGTGGCCCTGTATTGGACACAAACCTGATGTTTGCGTTGCCTTTTAAGTGCGTTGAGGTAGGTGGCTGCCTCTGCCCACTTCCAGCCCCATGCAGGGCTGTATCCTGTGGCTGGAATGTTGGACTCCAAGTGGGCCAATTCTGCTAGAGCGTGCAAGATAACCGTTGATGTGGCTCGTGAGCATCTGGAGGAGAGATGGCGATAGTGGCGGATGGTGTCCTCTTTGAAAGTTGCCCATGTGGAAATGGGGTCTGCGCAAAACGGTGCAACAAATGATTTCGCCAAAGTTGCCTCTTCCACCCACGTGGAAAATCCTGGCGATGTGAGCTCGGGGGGTGGATTTTGCACCAATGTGGGGCCTTTGCAACTGTGACGGGTAAGTGGTATGTTATTGAGACCAGTCAGTGGTCAGAGAATTCCATTCTTGTTGTTTTGAAGTGGGAGATGTGGGGTTGGAATTTCACTGGCATTAGAATAAGGTCGATGTGGGTCATGGACCTTAATTGGCCATTGTGGACGTGGGGATGCGTCATGTTTTTGAGCTGTGGGGCATGTCACAGCAGCGCATCCATTAACCCAAGGGTGGCTTTTAGAACGCGTAGTTCTATGTGACCCTGTGGGGCGTGGGGTGAGGACAGCCACTGGTCCGTTGGTGAGGTTAGCCAACAGTTCATGTCACCAACTAGGAAAGAATCAGGGGGTAGCAGGAGGGATTTGACCGACGAGAAAAACTCTTGATGCTCATGTGCACCATTTGGAGCATAGATGTTGACAATTGTGTGCGCAATGTTGGCCCACGAGAAGGTGACGATGAGCACTCGGCCATTTAGGAATGTTTCTGAGGATGTGAATTTGAAAAAAATTGTTTTTCTGAATTAGCACCCCACAGTGCTTCGACCAAAAGGATAGGGATGGGAGGAGCATTGTTCTCCAAGCTTCCTCGGAACCTTGTGGACAGTGGGACTCCTGGATGGCCATAATATCCATGGGTATATTGTGTTGTAAAAAACTCAGTTTCCTAGCCTGGGATGGGGAGGCCTTGAGTCCAGCGATATTCAGCATCCCTAGAGTGAAGGTTTCCCCCATTGCACCTTAGGTGCGAGGGGTGGGCCCCCAGGCCCACCAGCCTCTTCAAGGTCCCCATGGGCTTTCACAGCAGCATGGGTGTTAGCAGCAACGCTATCAGGGTTTTCATTAATTTTTGCGGAAAGAGTCACGTTGGCTTTGGCCTTTGCTTTTTGTTTTCCTGACGTCAGACGAATTTTTTGTGGTGCAGATAAGTTTGGTGCACCATCGAGTGGGGCAAAAAAAAATTTCAGTTGGGATAGGTCCCAAGTCAGTTTTGACTGGAGCTTGGGTGCAGCGATTGGGTGAGATCAAATCTCCCATGGGATCCTCGGATTGAGTGGCCCGCTCAGCATGGGCCTCCCAATCTGATTGGTTGATGGATTCCTGAGTTGCTTCCGCCGTGAAGGTCTCCATGTCCTCCTGGCGTTGTGAGTGTGGGATAGAGGTGGTGGCCTTGGCCGCTTCCTTAGCCGCGGCCCTATGGGCCTGCTTAGCCTTCTTCCACTCCTGCGGGGAGATGGGCTTTACCAATAGGTAGCAGCCTTGTGCTCCCCATGGGAAAGCCTCCTTGGTGCTTGCAGTTGGTTTGTAGTGCGCCTCTCCACTGGCCATGGCTGCCGAGGGGTGCTCTTGGAATGTGACGCCCTCCTTGATGGGGCATGCATGCGCCTTATGGCTGAACGCGTCACAGTGGGTGCAAATGGGGGGCGCGCTGTCCACGGTTACCTGGAATGGGTGGGTGGTATGCCCTGCGATGTCAATAAAGGTGGAGTGTGGGATCTGGGTTAGGTCCTTCGCGATCTCCTCAGTTGAGGTCAGAACTGCGATGGCTTTGCCAGTGCACAGGTCTGGCATCAGCGTGAAACATTGCATTTTGAGAGATTGTATTTTGCCATATATGGCGAGACCATCTTTCAGGTGTTGCTCCAAAATGTCACATTTTACCATAGTAGGCAAAAAGTCAAATGTGAGGAAAATTTGGTTTGATTTTGTCCATCTGGTGCATTTGGTTTCGATGACCCATTGCCCTTTGGGGAGGTCATCCACTATGCGCACTGCTGCAGCCTCGTCTGCTGCTATTTTGCTTTCAAAACCTAGGTCCAGCCAACTGTGCGACATGGAGTGAGGTGCAACATACACCGCGGTCAGGAAAATTTTGTGTACATCTTCACAAAATTTTTCCCATAAGGCTGTTTTTGGATGTCCAGATACACACAGATTCCGAATTCCACCGACGAAAGTGGCTAGGAGTGTGGCGTGTTGATGTACTGGTTGCATCGTGCTTGCAACACAAGTATCTCCAGGAAAATTGTGACCGCTAGTTTTTTGAGATTTTTGTCTATTCCGCCAGATTCTCTGGGGCATTTTCGAATGTTGGAGGCCGCGGGCCTTCCGCCTGCTCCTCTTATCTTGCTTGGCCAACTGCTCCCAGACATGGGCGCAGACTAATCTCCTCTGTGAGATTATAAAACTATATTTAGTCTTGAATTGAATAGGTTGCAAAAGTGTTTGCAACGAGAAAGAAAAGTAACAACCTCCTAACTCATTTTATATGCGCTTGATAATGAGGGTGACAATTGTTTCATCAGTTATAGCTTCAAAGTTTTTTCCTCAAGTAGCATCTGCCAAAACAGCATTCCCACTTTCTTCATAATTACAATACATTAGATTAGATAAATTAATCCAATTATCTTGATTTGCATTTGTGCCATACTTCCAACTCATCTGGACATGCACTTGATAACGGGGGTTGCAATCATTTTTTCAGGTTCAATCCCAACATTGTCACCCCAATTAGCACCCGCCAAATTAGCACTCTCACTTTCTTAATAATTGTAGAAGGTTAGATTGAATTATTGATCATTACACTCATCTTGGTACTCAAGATGGTCATCCTCCTGGGCAGGGGCATCATACAAAACTCGTGGGGATGAAACCCAAGGTTCTGTGCTGAGAGAGGCTATAGAAGAAATAACCAATGTGACAGCAACAATCATTACTGATACAAATGAGTGTGGGCCCAACATTAGTTGGGGTGGTTCCTTTGTAACAGCCAGAATAGTTGAAATTTTATAAAAATCTTAAAATAATCTTGGCGAAATTAAAAGTTTATTAAGGATATTTCAAAATAAACCAGCACTCTATCATCAGCAGAGCACTGGGTTTTTATAGTTGGAGGAATTTGAAGGGCGGTGACTGTATAATATTTTTTACAAATGGACGTGTGAATCTTCTCAAAAACGCTGGTATTTTGCACCTTGAATTGGCTTGCACATTGCAGGTTCCCCATTTTGCAATTCCTGCTGCCAAAATTTTCTCTTCCATTAGGGTTCCAGTATAATAGTGTATCTCACAATTTTCCTAACTAATTTTCCTTATCCTCAGACGGTGTTTCCACCAGATTGATTTCTGTGTTGGCGCTCCTGTCAGGATATTGGTCTCAATACACCCAATTGCGCCATGACTCATCACATATTTTCTCAATTTTTGTGACGTAGAATTCAGATAAATTGAACTTTGAAGCAGAATCATTCCTTTCCGCTCTTTAAATAGTTACTAAATCAAGGTGAGGGGCTTCAGTAGAAACCCAACTCTCATCAAGGATGCGTCCTAAATCTGCTATATATTCTAACGGAAGAGCTTGGGACCATTCCCCCTTCTTTGATTGAAAGGGGTGAATTGACTAATCTGATTTTATGGGCTTGGCAGGAATCCTTACACCAGGGGGCTCCTCCATCCACTTAAGGGTATTGCAATATCAGTACTTGTGTCTCATTGTACACAGAACTACAGTGCTATCTGCCTTGTAAGCTATATCATGATTATACTCTATGCCTGAGTGAGCCTTGGCCTTCCATTGAAGTGCTTGCCTTTCTACTCTACTTCTAGGATTATTTTGATTTTATTGAAACTCTAATTTTACATGAATCCTGGGTTTATTTATTAATTGGCTACCACAGCATGGTGTAACACAGTATTACCTTCTATATATTCCTTGTTGAACCATTAATTTCAGGGAGACGGCAGATAAAATTTAGACTGTCCTTCCAGTTGGGATGCAAAAGCACCCAAAAGGCAAGCCAGAATGCCAGAGGCATTGCTGCTAAAATGACGTTGACTTGTGTGGGGATATGTGTAATGATTGATGCCAGAGGGCCACAAGCTTCAAAAGTAACCCAGAAAAAAACCAGGCTGCTATGACTCAAGACCCAGCGGCCCTTGGTACAGGAAGTTGTGCACTTGGATCAGGTAATTTGGGACTCTCCATAGGAGGACTGTTTACAAAAACAGTGGTGAGGGGGCGGATCCTTGCCTGGAATGGGGATATTTGGGCCCACAAGATATTGATATCATGATGGCAGATGGTTTTAACAATTGGGGAGAGTTCCACTAAATTCTCACATGATAGCCCAGTTAATTGTGAAGGAACTAGAGTTACAATCATGACTGGGATTCCCAGCTGATATGGGGCTTGAGGGGACACATTGTTAATGTTGTAAGAAAGTTTAGCAAAGAAAAATTAAAAGTAAAAAAATAGTGGGAGCACAGGAAGATTTTAATGAATTGTAAAAAGAAAATCAACTGTCAATTTTCTCAGTGTGTTATGACTGCTTAAATAGATGATCTATTTGGGGAATAGCTTAGAAAAGCATGGGATCAGGACTCTCAAGATTTGACCTAACCTGGAAAACTTTGAGTGAGGGGGTAAATGAACTTAATTTGAGCCAACTTTGAAAGAGTCAGCAGCGGGCCAAGCCACCTTCAGTTTGATCTCAGACGCCTGAATTGCAGTTTTACCACATTTTTGACAGTAAATGTGATGGTGTCTCACCCAACGCTCAATGGGAACCTCCCAAGGCCACCCCATGTAGGGGCAGTCCCAGGAGGTTGGGAACAGGTTTGGGGTGCCCAACCCACCCACACCTGGTCGCTTTGGCATCTGTTTGGCAAAGAGGGATTCATCAAACAAGTATCTTGATATTTGTGGCGAGGGTTCTGAGCTGGCGGCGACTTTTGACAATGCTCAACGCCATCAGCAAGTTCTGCTGACTATTTGACACTAAGCACATTCTTCTTAGAAGGTACATGATCATAAGGCTTTGTTTCTGATACTTTTGAGACAGTCTTGAACTGACAACAACATTTCCTAATGGCCTGATGCCATTGGTGAGCTTTGCTGAAGATTTGATACTTTACATTCCATTTACCAAATGTGCACACCCATCAGGCTTTGTTGCCAAGGGTTTTAGGCTCTTGGACCTTAATTTTAAGGGCTCATTGCCATTGACTTCATGAGAACCTTTTTCCCATGGAGATGCCAACTTTCTAATATTTTGGCGCAAATTCCTCAATTTGCCATAATAATTCATTAGAAGTAAATGTGGGGACAGGTGTCAGGATCTTCAAAGGGAGAGCTGTTACCCATTGCTCATCTACCACATGGTCAAGATTGCCTTGTGAGATGAGAGGGACAGCTGCCTTTCTCAGACCCTTTTTTGTAGAGAATGGGAGTGCCACCCAGTCCAAGAAGAGGGAGAACTACCCCAGACTTACAATTAAGTTACTTCCTCCTTTTAACATTAGTATATTTTACTTGAAATGTGCCAGGAGCCTTCTTGGGACAGGAAGAGGTGACGGCTGTGAGAGGTGTAAGGTAGGATCATAAAAAAGATTTGTGAGGTAGATACTTTTCAGGTTTATGTGGCAAGTGCACATCAAAATGGCCCCTAGAAAAGTCCTGCATAAAGCTTAGTCTTCTCATGGGGTAATCTTCAGTATAAATGCTTACATATAGTTCATCATTCTGGTAAACCTCAAATAAAAACTCAAATAGTTTCCCAGCTTCTACCAGCTCACTAAACTACCATAAGTAAAGAACTGTAATGTATGTTTGAGGTATCAATGGAGCTATTATAGTTATCTCCTTTGTCAGGATTCTCCCTTTATTGGGGGAAGCCCCAACTAGGGGTCACAACCCACCTACGGGTGAATGCCAGGTTGGGCTCCCTATTAACTTGGGTTGAGACAATTCAAAGTATTGGGGATTGTCCCTAATAATTAAATTATATTTAAGTTTATATTTGACACTAGCAACTAAATGCTGAGGATGTCAAAACATCAATTGTGCCATGGGGAATTACCATCCAACGCTGACCCAATCAATTCACCCTTTTGGAATCACCAGCGACTAATGCTGAGGATTATCCCACTCCCCATTGTATTGATTTAGTTATTTATATTTATTCATTGTTGGCAATTGATGCCAACATTTCCCACTCCTGATTCTTTCCTTTCCTGATCCATCAAGGTCCTATAAATACCTTGAGGATCATTCTAATAAATTACCATTTCTCGCCTATCTCTTTTCCATTATATCTTTACTAAAGGCCTTAATGGCCTATTAACTTGCTGGGGGCTTTGTGGTCCTGATTAATAGGGGCTGGGTTGGAGTTGCTCCCCCAAAGTCCTAACACCTTTAATATTGTGGAACATAATAGAGAACTCCTCCCAGTTATCCACCACATGTCACACAATTAGGTTACACACCTCCCTAGCCATTAGCTGAGTTTCATACATGAGATAGAAGATGGACCATAACAGATAGGCTCCATCTCATGTGACTAAAATAGTGCGAGGCATCATCTCCCCATTAACATTTAAAGTTAAAATTGCCATACTGACCTAAAAAAAGGATAATTATACTAAAAAGTAAAAACCTGAATCTAATAAATTTTAAAAAATGCTAAGGTATTGATTTGAATTGGTTTAAATTAAAAAATAAAATAGACTATAATAGTATGGACTGGGGGAGGGTACCCCAGTGGTAGAGTATGGACTCTTTACCACTGCCTAGAGTTTAATCCCAGTAGATGAACTTTAGGTAGGGGATGATTATGACTATGTTGATGTTGCACCAACTCCAAAACCATGATAGTGAATAGCATTGCGGTCAATGGAGTTTCTGACTTATCATACGCTGCACATGCTGTTTTCTGGGTTTTATCCTCCTTTCCTATTAATTTGAATCCCTTAATTAGTGTGGTATCATCCCTGGGCTGGCCCACCTCAAATAAAATTTAGAATAGTTTAATGGACTGGAATTTTATTCTTTAGATATTTTGGGAAAAAATAACTGCCTTCAAAAATTACTAAATGTATGAGATAATTATAATAGTATGAATAATCAATAAAAACCCTTTTGAAGTCAGTGCCATAATATAAACTGACTTATAATAGCCATTTATAGTTTGATACACAGCACTGTATATTCTTAGTTGCTTATAGTTTACACTTGGACATATCCAATGTAAGCTCCAATTCAATTTGTGAGCAAAATCAATAAGTCAGGTTGATATATGGCGCTGACTTAAAAAAGGGTTTTATTGGTTATTCATACACTTTAGTGCCTTTTTTAAAGATGCCTTTCCCAAAAAAATAGTGAATTCTTCAAAGTTTTTCTTTTTCCCCTTTTTTTGTAAACTTGCTATCTCTAAATATATTTTTGAAAAGCACTATTTCTAAATAAAGATAAAAACTATTGTACATATATATATTAGATACATCATCTCATAAACAATATACCAAAGATAGCTAAACTTGACACAAATATTTATAAACATTGGGAACCATTTTTGCTTTTTTATATTCTTAATTATAAAAGGATAGATAAAAATCATATATATATCATGAATGATATATAAAATATAAAGGTAATCTTTATATCATTTCAGCAGAGCAGTTTGTTGTTATTTAGCCAATTTGATAGGATCAATACTTTTGATTAAGCTGATGGTAATTTAATCAATTCATTAGACTCATCAGTTTTGGTAAGTGGTTGGTAGTAAATTAAATAGGCTCACTAGTTTCTGTATACAGTGATGATTGGTTGATGTGATGGGTTCAATTAGTTTTAGTTAAGTATGGTCGTTTAGGAGATGAGACAGATTCGATGGGTTTATTATAGAATTTTAATGTTTGCTTAGTGTCAGAAAATTTCTTTTCTGGAAACAGTGGGCTCTGCTGGTTGGCAGGCCACCAGTATGAAGACTGGTCAGTCCTTGCCATTTTGCCTTAGGCTTTGGGGTCAGCAGTGCCATCTGACCCCTTGGTGTGTCACCCGCACCATTAGGGAATCCCCCAGCCTAAAATCCAACCAGCAAGAATAAACATAAACTTATAATAAATGAGAAATTAGACAAAGGGAGATCTTTTTGGAATGGAAGTGCCAGGTATTTATACTAATTATAAAATGGCTACTGCACCCATTGCTGACCTATCAGCTCATCACAGGTTCTTCCAGCCAACCACTCTTTCTTACTCGCCATGCTTCTCTCTTTCATGGCATCAACCCTCTCGCCATGTCCTTCCCAATGTCTGAATTAGATTCAGCTCAGCTTTGGCCTTGAATTTCTGGTGAGCCGTATAAATGATTAATATAAAAACATAAATTTTGGATTCAAACTTTGGGTTGATTATTATGCTCTGAAAACCACTTTGGTCGCTTAGGTAAACTCAAAAAAACTCAGTTTCTCAGCAATGACACATCTTGACTCAATGTATTTAATTGTTTGATAAATTGCCTTTCTTAGGCTATAATTAATTATTTATAAATGAGTTGCCAAAAACATCCTTGGCCACTTCAAACTGGGGAATGTCAGTTTCCACTGACATTACTTAAATAATATAAATGGATCATCCTCAGCTACTAGTTGCTGGTGATCCATATACCAATTTGGGCCTGTGTTTAGCTCCGCTCAAACCTAATTTCCAATATTGGCATGATACAAGTATTTGCTCAACCTAATTGGGGAGCAACTACCTAGAAATCTCATCAATAATTATGAAATCCATCCAATAATCCATTACGTCAGAATTGGCCTATTCCATCCCAAATCTTGCTTAATTATTGGAAAAATCCATCTGGTTAATATTCTGATACTTAGTTAAGTCAATAGCTTTAGTTACTGTAAGCTAGTGATGTCCATCTACCAATATACTAGACTTACAATCAACTACCATTAACTCTATAAACTATAATATATTTAAATTTATTGCGGGGAAGGCTGACCATGGGATGGACACTTCTGAATATGACTCAGGAAAGATAAACTTAGTACCAGGGGAGGCACCCCAGAGAAGCGATGCTATCTCTTGTTGCCAGCGGGAACGCCACTTATGGGAAGGAGAGGGAACGTGTGAAGGGGCCGTAGCCACTATTGAGCACATGTGGAGGAAGGGGTCTGATTTGATGAACCAGACTGGGAACCAGGAGGAGACCAGCTGTTGCTGACGTGGTGGGAGGTATCCAAACATCCACGCTTGAAAGTGGTCCACCAAATGAGACCGGAATCTGTGGACAGCTTCTGGGAGGGTGGGGATGGAGCCAGCGATGGCATCCAAGACAATCGTGTGGATAGTCCACATGGCGATTGCAACCACCAGAGCATGGAGGGAGGGTGGAAGGGGGAGGCCATTAATGAAGCAAACATATCTCTTGACAGACTGAAGGGATGCGTTTGATCCTGGCCCAGTAGACGTTGGACTTCGCGCCATATCACTTTAGAGGTGGGGCACTTCTCCAGGCGGTGGAACAGCGTTCCATACTGGCCACACACGACACAGGATGAGTGTAAAGCGTTAGAGCGCTCAGCTGTACGATACACCCGCCTCAGGCAGCACCACACATGGGAGCGGACTTGAGGCTGCAACAGATGATGGTGTGCATATTTCCAGATAGTCTTTTGGGTCTCAGTGGAATAAGGGATGTCCATCATGTCCAGGTAGTCCACCCTGGATAGGACATGGGGTCGAATGGGGATCACGCCATCATGGATGGGTAGCCCCTGTACCTCTTGTGTGAACTGAGGAGAGGGGCGGCCTCTTCGGGTTGTATGTCCACTAATATGAATTCTCCACTCTGCGCTTCACATGGAGAGTAGGATCCGTTTGTAGTGGGTTTTAGTCCCGTGAGGACCTGTGGCCGATGTGTGTGATGCGAGGTATTTCATCAGGGAGTGGGGGTTTGATGGATTGTTGAGGCCCAAGGCTTGGGAGAAGTTGGAGCGGGCCGCGTGGGACCAGTGTTGGGATGGGAGTGTAGGAGCAGTGACAGCCGCGATTCAGGTGCCCAGGATCTTGGCAGCATGGGCTTTGAAGTCAAGCAGGCCCATGCCACCTTGATGATGAGGGCCAAACATGACCTCTAGCTGTACTGGTGGAGGGCGGCCTGACCAAAGCCATCTTTGCAGCAAAGCATACAGGGATTTGAAGAAGCTTGGGGAGAAGGGAATGGCGTGGGCTCTGAACCAGACTTTGGATAGGAGCATAGAGTTGGCAAGAACAACCCTGCCAGTGAGGGAGGTAGGGTGGGCTCTGAGAGAGGCGATTCTCTTCGTCACGTTGTCCAGTATATGGCACTCCATTACTGCTGACGCATATCCGCCTGCCTCCATCCACACGCCCAGATGGCGCACCGGTCCTATGGTAGGACGTGGCACGAAGGGGAGCACCAGTGGAGCGGTGTGTGTTGAGTTAGTAAGGCGTGGACGTGGGCGAGCAGATGGGCTGGGTTGGGAACTAATTGCTGGGGCCCAGCAGTTCTGAAACTGACCAAGGAGGATGATTTCAGTTTTGGAGGTGTTCAGTGCCGCGTTGCTTACCTGGGAATATTCCTGGATGAGGGCTTCAAGCGCGCGTGCATCTTTGTTATTAGACACCCCCACCACGCAATCATCTGCAAATGTCATCATCTTGACTGGGGTTTGGCCTGGCACATGGACCCCAGTGAGTTGGGCATTCACATTTCGCAGTAGTGGGTCAAGGCTGAAGTTGTATAAGAGTGGGCTGAGGGGGTCCCCTTGTCGCAGGCCCCTTTGAGGGCGGACTACTTCCATTAGGAAGCCTGGGCCATGCACTGCCATTGTCGCAGATTCTGTGAGCAGCATCACCCAGTTTATGAAGTGGGGGGGTAGGCGGAATTGATGGAGGCAGGCCCTAAGGTATTCCCAGTTTACTCTATCATAGGCCTTTTGTTGGTCCAAGAAAACAAGTGCCCCAGAGGCTGTGGACTGACATACATTAGCCACTGAGTGCACGTTATCCCAAATCGACCTTCTGGGGATGAAACTGAATTGTTCTGGGAGATGGTGGCAGATGCTACAGTCCCTAAACGGTTAGCCATGATTTTTGTTATAATTTTGGTGTCTGTGTTTGTTAGAGAAATGGGGCGCCAGTTAGCTAAGTCAAGCTTATCCCCTTTCTTGAAGAGTGTGACAGTAAAGGCCTCATGTCCTCCTGGTAGGAGGTGCATTTCCAACAGGCTTTGGTTAAGTGAGGCTAGCAGCAATGGGGATATATATTTGAATTATTTTTTTAGAACTCATATGGAATGCCATCTGGGCATGGGCATTTTTGGTTTGGCGCACTGCGAATGGCTGTCCATAATTCATTTGGAGTAATTAAATTCATTATTTCTGGGTATCGGAAAATGGTGTGGATATGAGCTCAGTTGAGAAATTCCACCATTTCAGCTGGCTGAATTGGTTCAGCTCAGTATAACTTGGAGTAATAATTTTGCATTTCGATTGCCACTTTGGCCAGTTTGTCTGCAATGGAATTATCTGATCTTCGCACCTGTGTGCAGGCCACGCTCTGGCGTGGTGCAAATTTTTTTTTAAAGAAGTATGCGGTGCACTTGTCGCCTTTAGTGATGTGTGTGGCCCTGTATTGGACACAAACCTGATGTTTGCGTTGCCTTTTGAGTGCGTTGAGGTAGGTGGCTGCCTCTGCCCACTTCCGGCCCCATGCAGGGCTGTATCCTGTGGCTGGAATGTTGGACTCCAAGTGGGCCAATTCTGCCAGAGTGCGCGAGATAACCGCCGATGTGACTCATGAGCATCTGGAGGAGAGGTGGCGATAGTGGCGGATGGTGTCCTCTTTGAAAGTTGCCCATGTGGAAATGGGGTCTGTGCAAAACGGTGCAACAAATGATTTCGCCAAAGTTGCCTCTTCCACCCACGTGGAAAATCCTGGCGATGTGAGCTCGGGGGGTGGATTTTGCACCAATGTGGGGCCTTTGCAACTGTGATGGGTAAGTGGTATGTTATTGAGACCAGTTGGTGGTCGGAGAATTCCATTCTTGTTGTTTTAAAGTGGGAGATGTGGGGTTGGAATTTCACCAGCATTAGAATAAGGTCAATGCGGGTCATGGACCTTAATTGGCCATTGTGAATGTGGGGATGCATCATATTTTTGAGCAGTGGGGCATGTCGCGGCAGCGCATCCATTAACCCAATAGTGGCTTTTAGAACGCGTAGTTCTACATGACCCTGTGGGGCGTGGGGTGAGGGAGGCCACCGGTCCGTTGGTGAGGTTAGCCAACAGTTCATGTCGCTGACTAGGAAAGAATCAGGGAGTAGCGGAGGGATTTGACTGACGAGAAAAATTCCTGACACTTGTGTGCACCATTTGGGGCGTAGATGTTGACAATTGTGTGTGCAACGTCAGCCCATGAGAAGGTGACGACGAGCACTCAGCCATTTAGGAATGTTTCTGAGGATGTGAATTTGGAAAAAATTATTTTTCTGAATTAGCACCCCCACAGTGCTTTGACCAAAAGGATAGGGATGGGAGGAGCATTGTTTTCCAAGCTTCCTCGGAACCTTGTGGACAGTGGGACTCCTGGATGGCCAGGATATCCACAGGTAAATTGTGTTGTAAAAAACTCAGTTTCCTAGCCTGGGATGGGGAGGCCTTGAGTCCAGCAATATTCAGCATCCCTAGAGTGAAAGTTTCCCCCATCGCACCTTAGGTGCGAGGGGTGGGCCCCCAGGCCCACCAGCCTCTTCAAAAACCCATGGGCTTTCACAGCGGCGTGGGTGTTAGCAGCAACGCTATCAGGGTTTTTGTTAATTTTTGTGGAAAGAGTCACGTTGGCTTTGGCCTTCGCTTTTTGTTTTCCTGACGTCAGATGAATTTTTTGCGGTGCAGATAAGTTCAGTGCACTGTCAAGTGGGGCAAAAAAAAATTTCAGTTGGGATAGGTCTCAAGTCAGTTTTGACCGGAGCTTGGGTGCAGCAATTGGGTGAGATTGAATCTCCCATCAGATTCTCAGATTGAGTGGCCCGCTCGGCATGGGCCTCCCAATCTGATTGGGTGATGGATTCCTGAGTTGCTTCCGCTGTGAAGGTCTCCATGTCCTCCTGGCGTTGTGAGTGTGGGATGGTGGTGGTGGCCTTGGCCGCTTCCTTAGCCGCGGCCCTATGGGCCTGCTTAGCCTTCTTCCACTCCTGCGGGGAGATGGGCTTTACCAATAGGTAGCAGCCTTGTGCTCCCCATGGGAAAGCCTCCTTGGTGCTTGCAGTTGGTTCATAGTGCGCCTCTCCGCTGGCCATGGCCGCTGAGGGGTGCTCTTGGAATGTGACGCCCTCCTTGATGGGGCATGCATGCGCCTTATGGCCAAATGCGTCACAGTGGGTGCAAATGGGGGGCACGCTGTCCACGGTTACCTGGAATGGGTGGGTGGTATGCCCTGCGATGTCAATAAAGGTGGAGTGTGGGATCTGGGTTAGGTCCTTTGCGATCTCCTCAGTTGGGGTCAGAACTGTGATGGCTTTGCCATTGCACAGGTGTGGCATCAGCATGAAACGTTGTATTTCAAAAGATTGTACTTCGCCATATATGGTGAGACCGTCTTTCAGGTGTTGCTCCAAAATGTCACGTTTTACCATAGTAGGCAAAAAGTCAAACGTGAGGAAAATTTGGTTTGATTTTGTCCATCTGGTGCATTTGGTTTTGATGACCCATTGCCCTTCGGGGAGGTTGACTAATACATGCACCACTGCAGCCTCGTCTGCTGCTATTTTGCTTTCAAAACCTAGGTCCAGCCAACCGCACAACATGGAGTGAGGTGCAACGTACACCATGGTCAGGAAAATTTTGTGTACATCTTCACAAAATTTTTCCCATAAGGCCGTTTTTTGGATGTCCAGATACACACAGACTCCGAATTCCACCGACAAAAGTGGCTGGGAGTGTGGCGTGTTGATGTACTGGTTGCATCGTGCTTGCCACATGAGTATCTCCAGGGAAATTGTGACCGCCGGTTTTTTGAGATTTTTTTCTATTCTGCCAGATTCTCTGGGGCGTTTTCAAATGTTAGAGGCCGCGGGCCTTCCACCTGCTCCTCTTGCTTTGCTTGCCCAACTTCTCCCAGACATGGGCGCAGACTAATCTCCTCTGTGAGATTATCAAACTAGATTTAGTCTTGAATTGAATAGGTTGCAAAAGTGTTTGCAACGAGAAAGAAAAGTGTTTTTCTATAATTATAATATAGTAATCATACAAAGTTTCTTTAAAGCTATTGATCTGCCAATGTTGGAATTAAGTTTATCCAGTGATAAACTAATCTTACTAATCACCACCATTGCTTTTGATAAATTTTAACATTAGTATTACATTACTAGTCAGATACTGGACCAACCCTTACAAAATTGGAATAGAACTAAGTGGGATAATCCTCACTCATCAAAAATGAATAAGTTTTACCTTATGGTATAAGTGCACTTGCATGATATATGCCTTATGCCTGAAGGTTGTTATAAACTTTAATAACATTTTATATGATTACTGTTTTGATATGATACTATTGTTGTGTTTTGTAATTAACTTTCTAAAATATTAATTACTGAATGGTTAAATTATTTAAGTAATGGTTGGATTAGACTAACTAAATCTGCATATGACAGCAGGAAAATAGTTGGTATATAGTTTAAAATTAAGAGGAGTAGTAGCATAGCGGGGTGGTTCCTGCTCCACTTTGTGTTGGTTTTGATTAACACAGGTTCAACCAGCACAGGATACTAAAACTTGGCATGGTATATTTGTCCCAAGGTTGACCTGTCTCATTTTACTTTAGATTAAAATTAATTTGGTTAAGAATATATTAGGTAGCATTTAGTTGTAGTGGTTTAGGAAATCATCTTATAATTATAAATTATTATAAAAGTATGTTTATTTCAACCTCTACTTCTAAACTACTTATTAATCTCAAATAAACTTAACACAAATATTCTAGAAATGTGTATAATTGTTCAGTTTCTTTGCTTGGTTCAATATTTCAGGTATAAGCTTGGTAATTTTTTAATTTAATTTAGTTTTTAATATTTAGTTAATTTTATTGGGCAATTATGTAATTTTGTTTGAAGTGGCTGACCTGGGGACAAATATGCCGCACTGAAGAGAGGGAGAGAATAGGAAATAAAGGGGCCACGACCTAAACCCTAATTCCAGGAGAGAACAATATGACAAGTGTTTCCATATAACATGGTGGTGTTGGAGGAGGTTTTCTTGAGTTTCTTAGTGAATTTTTTCTAATGTTGAGGCAGATTTGCAGTTCTGAGTTAACAGTTAAGAAGGGAGCGGAAGCGAGCTCTTCATCATCCTCTGAAGTTGGTGTGGAATCACTTCACCAAACATCCAAATGTTAAAGGATTTAATTATAATTTAGTTAGATTGATTGCTAATCTTGACTGGATTTGGGGCCAAATTTCAGATTGCCTCAAGATAAATAATGTGAATTGTCCATAGGGATAATGTGAAAACAGCTGCTTGGAGCAATTCTGAGTTGGGTGAGTCATATTAAGTGCCATAAAATTTGTGATTGGACAGAGTTTGGTGGGCACTCAGTTGGGTGCCATCAGTGGCACGTTAAGTTCCAAACAAGTTGGGATGTAGGGAATTCTTTCAACCTGTTCGTCAGGGTATCTTTTGTGCGCACAATATGCAGGTTTCCTGGATTGAGTTGGACTTCTCAGCTTTTCAGTAGGCCCTGTGTAAGCATCACCAGAAGTGCGCCCTAATTTTTGGGTGGAGCAAGTCATGTGTTGAAAGTTTCCAAATTTTTCTGAGTTGTTTCATCATATGGCTGATCATTTTGGTCCAGGAAATTGATACAGGATAGGGTTTGGGTTCAGGTTCTTGGAAGAGGGTAGTCCTCCACTGTGACTTGTGCACCCCTGTGTTTCTGAGTGTAGGTGTGGGTCATGAACCCTATATTGCATTGGCCCCTCATAATGATGAGTGGTAACAGCCGCTCATTTTGATGGATGATCTTCAGTACTGCGTGAGATAAGCTCAAGGTCTGGTGTAGACAGTGGTCATTCAATTTTGGCCATCAGGTAGGACAGAAGGGTGTTTTGCGCAGTGGGGTTGGAAAGTCCAAGATCCCTGGCCATGTTGATTTGCGCGGTGTGCAACCAATGGTTCATTTTGGTGGGTTGGACTTGTCACTCTAATTATCCACTTACCAAATTATTCTGTTTGATTGGGTGACATGGTTAGTGGGCCTAAGCCTCCTTCCATTCTTGGGCTGTGAAGTGGGCCTATTTGTATCAGGGCTCTTCTGCCAACCCACAACCATGACTGCAGTAATGCCCTGATGTGGTCATAGAACTCTGAGGAGAAGGGACAACTGCATCCAGTAACCAGAGGATTAGAATCTGAAGGAAATTTGCAACTGCAACTCGCCCCATGAGTCTCATTTGCCACCCTCTGATGGAGGTGATGCGGGATGCAAGCTTCCAGATGAGCCCATCCTCAATCCCAGGCAGGTCTGGCCCATTGGGGTTCAGGGTGATTCCCAGGTGTTTCACTGGGCCGCCTGAAGGCGCCACCCCAAAAGGGCCCACATTCTGCCCAGTTTCTTGGTTTTTGTGTATTTTGGTGGTTGGCAAGGGTGGTCTTTAAGTGCTGGTGAGGTGTATGCATTTCACCAAATAATTTTTCTTTTAATTGAACTTGATTCATTCTTTAAATTGATGTTTTGGTTATCCTCAATTGAATTTAAACCTAGGATTAATTTATTTCAAATTATTTTAATTTGAGCGGACAGTTGATTCATTGTTGGCTATTTCATACTTGGCAAAGTTATGAGACCTGAAATCAAGATCTCAGCTTTCAAGATTAGGATTTATATTCTTGAAATTATTTAAATTGGTTTTTGAGACTTCAATATTTCTCATTAAATTGTTTAAATTGGTTCATCAGGTCAGCTGGTTGATTTGTTGCCAGTTCCATCATTTCTGGGTAAACTTTGAACTTGCAATTAATTACAATATTTACCTGATTATTGAGACTGTTTTTGCATTTATATTTGGGTCAGTTGACGTGACAATGACATCATTATCAACATTAAAAACCAGCTCCTGATTTGTTGCATCTGAGATGAATCCAGCTTTTTAAATATAAATGCATTTTTGTGAATTTCAATCATTAGGTCTTTCTTTGTCCAATTCACCATGACATCAGTCTTCCTCGGAGGTACATGGCGCCAGGTATATAATGACCAGTTGTCACCCACCCCAGATATCATTTCCAGCTAAGTGGGGGTGGCAGGAAGCAGGGTGGCTGTGTCTGGGGCCTGTTGGCAATCCCCAGTAAAAGTTTTGCCACCCCAAGTTGGTTGGGTGATCTTTATTCCACTAGCAGGTAAGATTTCTATTTTTGATTTTTTGACTCTTGCATTACTAGCTGTTTTATATTTGTGGATAATTGACTCAAGTTTCTCTGAGTCCTCCAAGCTTGCAATCCAGATGACTGCATCATCCACATAAGCCGGAGCTTTCAGTGGCAGCTTCCTGTTCACACTGATACCTTTGATCTCCATCTCCGCCGCCTGCAACACTGGGTCAAAAGCCAGGTTGTACAACAGGAGACTCAAATAGTCCCCTTGCCTCATACCACATTGAGGCAGAATTTTGGCTGACTGGAATCAAGGTCCTAAATCTGATATGCTGGTAGTTGTTGTTTGCTTCATTGACCAGTTGATTAATTTACATGGCAGGTGCTCTCTTTCCATGCAGTGGTGTGGGTATGACCAGTCTCCTTTTTGTAAGCTTTTTGTTGGTCTAATAATACTAATGCCCCATTAGAGTTTGACTGGGTGACGTTGGTGACCATTTGGATGTTGTCCCATATGCTTCTATTGGGGACAAATCTATGCTAATTTGCTGAGATCACGTTTCTCCCAATTAAACCCAGATTACACGCCAGGATTTTAAGCAAGCAGTTTGGAGTCATAATTGACTGGTGAGATTGGATGCCAGTTGTTGAGTAAATATATGTCTTTTTTGTGGAGGAGAACAAGCAGGGCTTTGTCCCCTCCAGGCATCAACTTGGTCTCATCCAGGCATCTGTTGAGTGTGGCGAGGAGGATGTGGCTAAGGAGGTCTGGAAATGCCGCAATTAACTTGTACAGGATCCCAACAAGTCCTGGGATTTTCCGCTGGGTTTGACTTTTGACTGCTGCATTGAGCTCCTCTTTTATTATCAGTTCCATGAGAACTGATGTGTCCAGGGTCATGGGTGGCTCCGCCCTCTCAAGGAATGACTTGATGTTCTGAGGTAAAGCGCCCTTATTTGAGTATAATTTTGTATAGTAATCGTGATTTAGTTTCTTCTAGAACCTCTGAAGAACGTGCTACATTGCCATCTTGCATGGCCAAAGCATCACATTGAGTCTGGGATTTCTGAGTGGCGAACTGGCGCATGAAGAATCTGGATGACTTTTGCCCTTGGCCACCATTTTTGCTCCCACTTGTAATGCAAGCTGCTCCTGGGCTTGCTTGCTGAAACCTTGGATCTCAAGTGTCAACTGAACCCATTCCCTCGTCCAGTTGGTGCTGTGGCCCGTTTGGGGGCGTTCTTCTCAAAATATGTTCATTGGTTGATTTCCCTTTGAAGAGCTGACTCTTCAGCCATGTGCCTCCTGGTGGATGTACGTTTTGCAGCAGCAACTATTTCAGCTTTCAGATGTCCCTGGGTCTGGATTGGTTCCTCGATGAGGGTGTCCCTCACATTATGGGATGGGTTCCATACTGCTAGTCAGTGGGCAAATTCAGCATTACTCAAAGTTTGTGGGTGTATCTTTCCCCATTTTGGCGCGGTTGTGCCTGCATCTCTGACCTCAAGGTAATTTTTACCAGCTAATGGTCTGAGTGGGTGACACTAACTGTTTCAAAGTTTTCTACCATGCATTTAATGGTCGCCAGGATGCAGATTAGGTCGATGCACATCATTGAGAGCAGCTCGCCCTCTCTGATGTGTGGCATGTCATGTGCTTGAGGATTGACGCGCCCTTTGGTCATGTGTCAATAACTCCCATTGCGTCCATGAGAGATGTGAGTTCCTGGTGTCTGCGGGGATGATCAATGTCTGGGGGCCATCTGTATGTGACCCTTGTAAACTAACGGTTCATGTCCCCTAGGAGAAATCTGTCTTCTGAAAGTGGTAAATTGACCTCCTCATCAAAAAAGTTGACATGTTCATTAGGGATTTTGGGCATAGGTTTTGAACAAGGTGCACTATTTCCTCATCAGGTGATTGTGACGTCCAGGACTCTCCCCCTAAGTGATCAGTCAACGATATGACAATGATGCCCCTTCCTGGTTTGATCACAAACTTGAAGAGGGTGTATCAAGTTGAGAAGTTTGGGAGGATTAGTTGGGTTCACTTAAGTTCCCCCTCAGGCAATGACTCTCCTGAATTTTCAGGATGTCAGCTAAGGGTTTTGCAGGTGCTGAATTTTCTTGGTCTGTGACATGGCAGCCTTCATCCCTGCAACATTGAACATCCCTATTGTGCTTAAATTACTCAATCTGCCCAATCCTCCTTAATTGGATAGTTCTGGGCCATTTGACACAGTTCTATTGCAATTCAGGAAATTTGAGCTTTGAGCTTCATGTTGGGATTTATGAACCACCAAGCAAAGTCAAGCTGAAGCCATGCTCGCTCTATTAGCTTGACCATCCTGAGACTTTTTGTAATCTTTTATTCTTAGAACTTTTTGTTGAGACCATAGATAAGTGACCAGTGCTGTGAATTCTGGTTTAAACCAGCACCGGTTATTTTCCAGCTCCCATGGGCTGTTTTTGCCCCTGTGTCACTGCCTGCACCTGCTTGTTCGCTGTTTCCTCCAAAGACTCCTTGGGGATCACCCTCAGGATCTCAAAGCAGTTTTCATTTACATCTTTGTTGGTTATTTCCAGAATCTAATTCACTTTTTCTTTCCTTGGCCCTCACTCTAGCCTCTGCTTGTCTTTTCACCTTCTCCTTCACTTTATGTTGTTTGGCTGTAATTGGATAAACAATCTGGTACTTGCCATGTTCACCCCAGTTGAATGGGGTTGTTTCCACCTGGAGTTTTCTGAAAATTTCATTGGTTTTGTCCATTTCCTCAGGGTTCTCTTCCTCCTGCTTCTTACCTATGGAAGGGCATGCGTGGGCCTGATGACTAAGCGCCTGGTAGTGCTGGCAGATGGGTGGAGCCTTCTCTGGGGTCATTTTAAATAGATCAGATGTTTATCCTTATGGAAAGATGAATTGTGCGACATGAGGTTCAGATTAGGTTAATTTCTACTTTGGGTTTGGGTCAATGACTGTTTTTGCCCTCCCGTTGCAGAATTCTGACATGAGGTGGAAAATCTTAAACTTGAACTGCTTCACTCTTCCATATTCCTCAAGGCCTCTAATCAACTCTGCTTTGACAAAGTCGAAGGGGAGATCAGTTGGGAGATCTTCAAAGGAGATGAAGAGGTCATTCTCCTTATTACAGAAGGTAAGATGTACCTTGATGAAGTGGGACAAACCTTTGACAGTCACCTTAATAATGACCTTTGCCGCAGCATATGCCTGTTCCATTGTGGCAAAGCCAATGTTGAAAATCCTTGACAAAATTCTTGCTTAATAAAGACAGCATTTTCAAAACTATATTTACTTCTATTGGTTATCGCCAACAAGATCTCTGGGTGCTTGACCCCAAATTTCACTCTAACCCCATTCTTAACGGGGAAAGGAGGGGAGTAAATGGCAGATATTATTGTAAAGCATATGTTGGTGTAGCATTTTTCAAGTACCCTTATGTAGGGACTTTAATTTGTTGTTTGGTCTGAATTGTGTGGCTTAACAGGAGATCCTTGTGAGAGCATTTAAGGCCCTTGAGGAATGACATGTTGGTGGAGTGTCATGTTCACATGACTTGATTGAAGGGGTCAATGGCCAGGACAAGGCTGGGCGCCAAGAGGCCAAGAAGGTTAAGCTTCAGGACATTCCTGACTTGAGGCACACATTGAACCAGCGCTGGGTACAGGCCAGGTATGCCCAGGTTGGTTCAGAGGAAGTTCAACCTGCCCAGCAATGTATAACGGCCTTAGCATTAAAATATATGAGCTAACTTCTATATTATGATGGTTCTATTCAATTAATTAGTGAAAGGGGGTTTTAAACTTGTTCAATTTACAAAATTTCTAACTCAGGTCAGGCTCAACTTCAAAGGATCACTTGAGTTCAATTGATTTTGAAGTACGTTACCTGTTTGGATGAAATCATGCGCTTATTGGTGCACCAGGGCTTATTACCACTTTCTCCAATCAATGATTTCCTTAAGTTGGCTTAAATATGTTTGCTCAAGACCAACCTTTCTCATTGGTTGTCTCCCCTAAATAAACCCCTCATTAGTTTTACATTTTTCTTATGTTAACTTGGGTGAACCTGTGTGCGGACCTTTTGAGGAGATCTCACATAACGTTAGCCGTTTTAATTGTTTTTAAAATTACAACAGAACCAGGGACACCTCTGGGCCGTCCAGGTTCCCTTCAGACTGAGGCACCCATGCACTCTAGCCCTGACCAAAGCTTGGTTATGAATGCCCCTTTGGTCACAGCCAAGTGTTGCTGTTTGCTTGATATCTACTAGTGTTTACCATGTTAACCACCCTTGCCCTATGTCACTTCAGCTCAAGCACACTCTGCAGGGCTATTTTCTTTCTTTACTGATAATTAATTCCTTTGCATTGGGCCTGTGCACCGTGCACCACCACGCTGGGAACTAGAGAGTTATAGATACTCTTCTGACATTAGACGACCAAACTCTTTACTTTATGTGCACAAACTTTTCTGTGTGGGACTTTCACGAAGTGCAAACAGGGTGCAACAGCTGTAGGTCACAGCCGCAGTGGGGCTCACAACTATTTTCTCATTTTGCTGATGGTTGTTGCATCTTGGCATTATTCTTGCTACCACTGACTGGAAAGTACTCACCCTTCTTGCCCATACCTGGTGGATATGGATGCTTCACTATCCAAGGTTTGATTTCTCAACTTTCCACCAAAACTCACAAAATTTGATTCATTAAAATTGTTTTTTGGCACCACATTCAGTTGGTGCAGGTGGGATCATCAATGAAGGGCCTGGTGGGTTGTCCCTGGATAATGGTGCAAAACCCACCACTTAAATGGGTATGGTGTTGTTTTTGCCCTAAACGCGTTTTGTAATGACAATTCTTTATAAACAACATATCCATATATCTTCTCTTATAACTCAGATATGGAACCCATCTCAGTGTACCAAATCACATAGATGACCCACGCTTGACCACAATCATGATCTGCAGAACACAGGGTTGGAAAAGGAGATTTAAAATTAAAAAGATTTATTCAGTTGCTGAAGATTTGGTGGGATATGTGACCTCAGTAGTAAGAGTGAATAACTATCCCTCCTCATTCTATGATGCAGAAACGTACCCTGGAGGTATGCTAATTCCTGAAGAAAATTTTTGTTATGAAGTGTTAACGGTGTTTGCTATAAATAAAGATCATTTGGGATACTTTTATTGACTGATACCCTTTCATCCCCTTTGTTGAAAATCAGCACAACTATTTTGGTGGATACAGGAGCCACTGAGAATTTTATTGATCAAAAACTAGCTGACTACCTTGAGCTGAGTTACTTGCCATGTGATATGGTTAGAGGAGGGGCTTCCCAAGGTATTCCCATGCTGAAAATTAGGGGGTTAGTGGATTATTAAGTTATCAAATATCATTTGTCTGACCACTTCCAAGCTATCAAAAACCTCTTGTACCCCATCATTTTGTGTGTAAAATGGTGGCGAAAGTTTGACGTCAGAACCTACTTGAAAAATACCTTGTCCTTAACTTTGAAGAATGTTCACAAGTTAGTTGTCCATTTAGCTGAAGCAAACTAACAAAGCGATTTTCCGCACTGGCCCAATATCCACATACTCAGTCTTGCTCCGTTACTGAAGCCCTCTTTGGAGGTTCCTTTACCTTCCTGTTTGGAGGGGTTGGAATCTTCATTTGATGTGGCTTCAGCCAATGTACTATCAGCTCATTCAGAGTTTGATTGCAAGTTCAATCTCACCATTGATCTGGTGCGTATATCTTCCCCAATTTATCCGATGATGGTACTGGAGGAAGCAGCCTTAGATGTGTGGGTTAAGGAGCAGTTATCCAAAGGCGCAATTTTTCAGCAAACCTTCCCTATATGTTGCCCACTTCTCTTTGTGGAGAAAGATGATGGTACCTTACGCCCATGCATAGATTATGGGAATCTCAACAATGTTACAGTACCAGACCTGCATCTTATCCCACTAGACTCACAGATTGCAAGCTATTTGGAGAAGGCGAGAGTTTTCTCCAAGCTGAATTGTTTAAACGTAATCAATCAGTTCCATATCAAGAAGGGCTTGGAGTGGCTGACCGCATTCTGTACCAGAAAAGGGATTTTCTCAATTATGGATTATGACATTTGGGCGTAAAAATGTCATGCTCCTTTCAAAGCTGTATTGAAGCAGCTTTGGAGGACCTTCTGGGTTATGCGCGGTTGCCTACATGGATGATATTCTGGTGTTTTCCCTGACAATTAGTCCCATGCAGTACACCTTCAGCAGATGGTGGAGCGTTTGAGGGCAGCTGACCTTGCGGTGAAAATAAGTAAATTTGAATTCTTCAAGTCCCAGGTCACCTTCCTGGGCAACGTCATGTTTGACTAAGGGCACATGATAACTCTGAGACAAGGAGAAGGTGATTTTTGAGTGGCCCACTCCAACTTCAGTTAGTAATTGGGGAGTTTTTTGTGGATGTGTACGTTCCTTAAGAAATTCACACCAAATCTTTCTAAAAATGGTGGCCCCTTTGTATAATACAAGTGGGGCAAATGTGCATTAGTAGTCCCCAACTTTGCAGGATGACTTCCAAGAGGTAAAGTGTACTTTGCTGTCCACGTCCATCCTTTTCCATGTCAACCCAATAAAGAGTTCATTGTTGCTTCTGATGCCTCCAACTTTGCCATAGTGGAAGCTCTATTACAAGTAGGCAAAGATGGAATAGATCATCTGGTGGGATCTTTTTCCAGGAATATGTCTCTACCAGAGTTAAATTACGCCATATATGATAAAGAGTCACTAGCAGTGGTTGAGGCGCTGACTTATTGGCGTCATCACTTGCATGGCTCATCCCAACCCTTCTGCATATGTTCAGACCACCGTGCCTTGCTGTAAACCCGCGCACCTCATGTCTTGACCCATGACAAACCCGCTGGCATGAGACCCTAGCCCATTTTGTGTTTACTTATAAGTTTACTAAGGGCAAGGAGAATGGTTTGGCAGATGCTTTGAGTCACAACCCTGAACTAGCTCCAGATTCTAAGGAGTTAGAAATGCTTAAAACCCACTTGATGATTCTGCCAGGTAAGATTGTGTCTCAACTTCCAACTTCCATAGCCAATGGACCAATGCTTGCTCCTCTGGAGAATGCGGAGGAATATGGTATGTTTAGAAAGATAGTCCTTTCACAGACTTTGTCAGGTGAATATGATATGGTCCTTGTTAAGAGCGCGTTTTAATCAGGAGGATATTAACAGGGGTTATCATGTGAAGGATGAAATGGTGTGGTTTCAAGGGCGCTTATGGGTTTCTTCTGGACCTCTTTGCCTGGAAATCATCTGGGACCATCACGACGGAATCACCTTTGGTCATCCTGAGATGGCGAAGACTCTAAAGCTAATTTGCTGCACATACAATTGGAAGGGCTTAGCTGCACAGCTGGGCAGGTATTGTAAAGAGTGCCTAGTATGCAACCAAATGAAACCAGATCACCAGCCACTAGTGGGGCTGTTGGTACCAGTTCAAAAGGCTGAATGTCCTTGGACTTCTCTATCAGTTGATTTTATTGTGGAATTCCTGTATCTGATGGCTATGATGCCATCATGGTGGTAATGGACTGTTTTACAAAGTTCACCCACTTTATTCTCTGTAGAACCACAGTCACCGCGGCTGAGATGGCTAGACTCTTTGTCACTTATGTGTTTGCTCTTCACAGGGTCCCCCAAGATATAATTAGCAATCATGGACCCCAGTTTACATCCATCTTTTGGGAAGAGTTATATAAGACTCTGAAAATCCATCCCTGCTGTTCAACTGCCTATCACCTCCAATCAGATGGGCAGACTGAACGAGTGAACCAGTGCCTTGAACAGTTCTTGTGGTGTTACACTGCCGCAGATCACTCATATTGGGTTTCTCATCCCCCCATGGCCCATTCATATATAACAATGCACAACATGCATTAATTAGTTTTTCCCCCTTCTTTACCAACTATGGCTTCAATCCCACCTTCAACATGGAGCTCAGTTGTGGATCCAAGGTGGAATTGGTGATGGACTTTGCAAAAATGATCAAGAAAGTACACCAGGGGGTGAGCATAATTTTAGATGTGGCCATGCAGGCTTACAAGGAGAACGCTAATGGTAAGAGATGAGTTGGACCAGCGTACAAGGAAGGAGATCTCATGATGCTGGATGCTAATAACATCCCAATCAAGCAACCATGTAAAAAACTAGGACCAAAGAGGATTAGCCATACTGCATTGTCATAAAGGTGGGCTACGCCTCATACCAGTTGGATCTCCCCCTCATTTTGAATCTTTTCAGTATACCATGAAAGAAAGATCATGTTGTTTGAGAGCCCCACACCAGAGACTCCTGAGGCTTATCTCATGGATGGGGCACTGGAGTGGGAAGTGGAGGAGATAGTAGCCTCCTGTTGCGTAAAAAGGAGACTTGAGTATCATGTATCCTGGAAGGGCTTTGATGCAGTGAACAGTTGGGTTCCAGCGCAGGACTGTCTTCATGCTCAAAACTCAATTGAAGAATTTCACAAGTGTTTTCCTGAAACTGCAGGTTCCAACTCCAAGCATGCCATTGCTGCCATGAAGTTAGCCCCTGCTCAAAAAACATTTCTTGGTGAATGCCCCTGGAGGGGGTGGAGTCTATAAAAGAGGAGAGGGTAATGTCATGTTCTTATGACTTAATTGAAGGGATCAATGGCCAGGACAAGGCTGGGCACCAAGAGGCCAAGAAGATTAAGCTTCAGGACCTTCCTGACTTGAGGCACACATTGGACCAACGCTGGGTCAGGCCAGGTATGCCCAGGTTGGTTTATAGGAAGTGCAACCTTCCCAGCAATATATAATAGGTGAAGCATTAAAATGGAAAAGCTACCTTCTAATCATGACATTTCTATCTGAAAAATGGTGATTGGGGGTTCAAAACCTGTTAAATTTACAAAATTTTCTAACTTGGGTCAAGCACAACTTCAATTGATCACTCAATTTTGGTCAATTTCAAAGAACATTACCAAGTTGGATGGAAGTGTGCACTTATTAGTGCACCAGGGCTTAGTACCACTTTCTCCAATCAATGTTTTCCCTGAGTTGGCTTAGTTATGTTTTCTTGAGACCATCCTTTCTCATTAGTCATCATCCCTTAATAAACCCCTTGTTAATTATATATTTTCCTTATGTTGACTTGGGTGAACCTGTGCACAGACCTCTTTAAGGAGGTCTTGCATAATGTTAGCCATTTTATTTGTCTTAAAATTACAACATCACCAGGAACACCGCTGGGATAACCAGGTTCCCTCCAGACTGAGGCACCCTTGCACTCTAGCCCTGACCAAAGCTTGGTTATGAATGCCCCTTTGGTCACAGCTAAGTGTTGCTGTTTGTTTGATCTCTACTAGAGTTTACCATGTTAACCACTCTTGCCCTATGTCACTTTAGCTCAAGCACACTCTGCAGGGCTATTTTCTTTCAGTACCGATGATTAGTTTCCTTGTGTTGGGCCTGTGCACTGTGTACCACCACACTGGGAACTGGAGAGTTATAGACACTCTCCTGACATGGAGTTACCACCCTTTGGTATGTTTGCCCAGGACTTCTGATTAGAGTTATGCATCTTTTCCTTTTTTTCTGATTATTGAATGTTTGAATTCAACTTGAATCTTCCTTAGCTCTATAAAAGTGATGCTTAGGAGAAAGAAAAGTAATGGCAATTATATAATAATCCTTTTGATACTATCTATATTATCTCATTTTAAAATATATTTGGTTGAGATTTATTGGACAATCTATGGTAACTTTACTGATCACCATCTATAATAATTCATTTTATTAAATCATGTTTATTTTATTGGTCAATCTATGCTAAAATCAAAGATTGCTATCTAAAATAAAATCATTTTATTAAGTTTAGTTGATTTTATTGGTCAATCTATGGCAAATTTACTGACCACCATTTACAATAAATCATTTTATTAATCTGGTTGATTTTATTGGTCAAACTATGCAAAAATGATAGCATTTCTAATGATTTAAGCTCATGACACTATGAGTTCATACTTCCTTGGACTATGAAGATACCCCCAGCCATAGGACATATATCATGTCAAAAAGATCATTCGAAGTGGTCTAGTAGTTTCGGAGTTATGCGCGAACAAACAAAAACTATACAGGTCGAATCGAGAACCTCCTTTTTTTGAAGTCGGTTAAAAATAATCCATTATAATCGTCTGGTAAATTATAAACTCGGGCAACGCTGAGTCATTATGACAGCATAGAATAGAAATAGGCCTAAAAGCGAGTGATTTAACTAGCTTGAAAATAATGAATCTTAACACTAACTGAGGCGCCCGGCCTGCTAGTTTAAGCCAAACCTGCTTCCAATTGGATTATTAGATCGAGTTTGGTCTCCCACGCTTTATGGATTTAAATTACCATTATAAGATGGTCAATTTTGTATCTAATTTGATCGCAAGCCCATCACTAAATGCAAAGCTAGCTTATCTTGAATTGAACTATGGAACGCCAAAAAATGTATGCAAAATGATTGGACAGATTAAAAAGTTTGGGATTTCACGTTAGCTCAATCAGTTCATTTGGGGCAAAAATGAACTCGGTATAAGCCTTTCGATAGAAAATTAGCAATATCATCTTACTACTAAAGGTAGTTTGATACTGGCTACACCTCTTTTGAAAGAAATCACCAGCAGGGTATCTAATCGCTTTTTCAGGTAAATTTCGCGCGTCTTTCATACCAGTCTCCTTGGTACATTATCTGAATCTCTGTTAGGGCATCGCTTGCACGCCTCAGCTTTAAGGTACTTCATACATAACAGGTTTGAACCCAACATCCTTTTTCTATTCCTCTCCACTTCAAGCTCCCGGATAACTTCCTCCATAAAGCTGCATGAAATATTTTTCAGTTCCAACGGTCCCTGTGCGTTTGTCCTCTTCGGCTGCGCTAGGCTCTAAGTCTAGTCGCAGCCGAAATGTTTCCAACTTAGCGATATTACCTAACCTGCCCGTTGATCAAATTATTGCCCAAGAGATTTCCCGTATTGGCCAAGCTGAAGAACCTTTTTTTGTTGCGGATGTGGGGGAAGTGTATCGGCAGTTGGTTCGTTGGGAGACTCTGCTGCCTGAAATACGGCCCTATTTTGCTATCAAATCGAACCCTGACCCGGTATTCCTACACTTGTTAGCCAGTTTAGGAACCGGGTTTGATTGTGCTAGCAAAAACGAGATTCAGCAAGTTTTAGATTATGGGGTGGACCCATCGCGCATTATCTTTGCAAACCCATGCAAGCCCTCATCCCATATTCGGTTTGCCGCTTCTCATAACGTTCGAAAAATGACGTTCGATAACGCTGATGAGCTCCATAAGATCAAACAATTGCATCCTCAAGCTCAAGTTATCTTACGGATTCTCACAGACGATCCAAATCTGTTTGTCAATTTGGTATGAAGTTTGGCGCTTCTCTGGTTGCCGCGCGTGAATTGGTCGCTACTGCTCGGGACCTTGGTCTAGAGCTTATTGGGGTTAGTTTTCATGTCGGTAGTGGCTGCTTTGATGCGGAATCTTACTGCGACGCCATTCAGCGAGCCCGGATTGTTTTTGACGTTGCTGCCGAGTTTGGATACAAGCTCCGTCTCCTAGATATTGGTGGAGGCTTCCCGGGGGCCAGTGCTAAAGATGAGAGCATTTCTCTGGAGTCTATTGCTGATGCGGTGCACCGTGGTATGGCACGTTATTTCCCTGAAGGAGGCATTGAGCTTATCTCCGAACCTGGAAGATACTTTGTTGCCTCTGCTTTAACGTTATCCTGTAATGTGACTTCCCGTCGCGTTATCCCTCGCGACTCAGGAAGTTTGGTGCCGCCCAGCAACTCTTCTGCTAGTCTCAATTCTAAGGGGATTTCCAAGGATGATCACCCCACTTTCATGTACTACATTAATGATGGCGTTTATGGAAGCTTCAATTGCATCATGTTTGATCACGCTGTTATTACACCGCAAGTTCTCTTTTTCCGCGGTAACTTTGTCCATGAGACTGGACTTGATGCGTCGGAGCCTTTGTATGAAAGCAGCGTTTGGGGGCCTACTTGTGATTCCCTTGATGTCATTACTAAGAGTTGTTTTCTTCCTGAACTCAAAGTGGGCGATTGGTTGTACTTCCCTACTATGGGGGCATATACCTGCTGCGCCGCGTCTGAATTCAACGGGTACAACAAGTCTCGTATTATTTACACTAATACGGAATCATCTGCAATTTGTACTCGCCTCGATCTTAAATCTTTAGTTTGATTCAATTGATACGCCTTCACTTTAATAAACTCCAGATAGTTCATTCTCTTTTTTACGGCGTTTATTCTGATTTTGAATATTTTATTGTGTTTTCTAGGCCTGTAGTTATTTTTTGCAGTTTCCTATTATAGTTTATTTAGTACCGACGAGCGGTCGGTGGCCCACGTACGGCCGAACCCCCCATTCCGCCACCCCTCTTGCCCTTATTTCATTTTTAACCGACTTTGAAAAAGGAGAAGGCTCTCAATTCGACCTGTATGTATGTTTTTTTTTTTTTCTTTGTTCGCGCATAACTGAAAATACTGGAACAATTTGGATGATCATCTTCAAAAATAGAGGATGCTCCAACTTAGGTCCCATTTTACTTTTGTATTGGTCAAGTTTCTGCCCATTAATTTAGTAAGTAAAAAATGGGCTCGGAAGCGATGGATACTTGTGGGACTAATACAACTCCGGATAAACTTAATTCCGGCGTCGGTGAAGCGATAGCTTCGAAGCACTTTTGATATGTCTTATGGCTGAGGGTATATTCAAAATTTAGTCAGTATGGGCTCATAGCGGGACGAGCTTAAATCATAATAGATGGCTATTGTTTTTGCATAATTTGCCCAATAAACTCATCTAAATTTGATAAAATGAATTATTTTAGATAGCGATTAATAAATTTATATAGATTGACTAATAAAAGCAACCAAATCTAATAAAATGAATTACTGTAGATGGCGATCAGTAAATTCAGCATACATTGACTAATAAAATCATCTAAATTTAATAAAATGAATTATTGTAGATGGTGATCAGTAAATTTAGTATAATTTGACCAATAAAATCAACTAAATTTAACAAAATAAATTATTAGTATATTTGTTTATAAGATACTATATATAATAGATATACAATGAGTTTTACTTTTATAGAGAAATAGTAAGGGGTAAAAACAATATATAGAGATAGTAATATTTAATAAATGTAGGAAAAAGAGCCACTTTTAAAAATGCACTAATTTTTGAGGGGAAAAGAGCTGGGGGTAAAGTTTTTTTGGTAAAAAAGAACCTTCACAAAATTTTTTTGGGAAAAAAAGAACCTCCTTTAAAAAAAGCTCTAAAAAGTATGAATAATCAAGAAATTAAGCCTACTCAATAAAACCCTTTTTGAAGTTGGTGCCATATTTTAACTGACTTATAATAGGTATTTATAGTTTATATACTCAGTACTATTTATTCTAATTTGCTTATAGTTTACACTTGGACCCAATCCAGGCATAAGATATAATTTGTATTTATGAGCAAAAGTCTATAATTCAGTTTAAAATATGGCGCCGACTTTAAAAAGAGTTTTATTGAGTAGGCTTAATTTCTCGATTATTTCATACTCTTTAGAGCTTTTTTTAAAAGAGGTTCTTTTTTTTCAAAAAAAAATTATTTAAATTTAATAAAGGTATGGAGTTTTTCCAAGAAAAAAAGTCAGTGGCCCACGAATAGTTGGTCCCGCTCAGACCACGAGGGCGTGGGTTCGATTCCGCCCTCGACTCTCATAGGCTATCGGGCTTGAGGATTTCGAGGTAAATTCGAATCTATAATATCGAATCAAAATGAAGCCAACCCTAAATTTCACCTATGAAAGGTGCGTCCGGGTAGAGTTTCTTGGTCCACCTCCCCGGATACATCTATCTAGTACTGGCGTGAGCTTTGGCGATTGGGTCGGTCAATAGCGTAGGAGCTATCTAATTGGTCAAATCTAATCATCTATCAAAACTAAGGTGAAGCTCGGATCAACTATTAGCCGTTTAAGTGAAACGGACTTTTCACTAAACCTCGAGGGTCTACGAAATTATATGACCCGTTCAATAAGCCTCAGAATATAAAAATGTGTTCAAGAGGCAATCCATTTCAATTAGATCTTGTACCAACTGAGTTAATCAGATCATAAACCTAGTAACTAATGGTAGCAAAAGCCCTGATTATAAGCAATTTCTAAAATATTTTATTCAAGGTGGAGCAACCTTGCGATAAATATGCCATACCAAAAGGGGGATAGGGAGCAAGGTTATAGGGGATAGATGGTAAAACTTAGTTTAGAAACTTATATAATATTCTGATAGGCTAAAACCTAATTAGGAAACTTATACAATATTCTGATAGGCCAAAACGATTTAATTTTAGCTTAATCCTTGTCATGAAATTGACCATGGGCTCCAATAGTGTGCCAGGCCAACCAGTATGAAGACTGGTTGGCTCTTTGCCATTTCACCTTCATTGGTGTACCAACCCCTACAAGTCTGCATCCAACCCACCAACTAACCACCAACAGCTTTGCCTTAGCCCCAGGTGTCTTTGATGTGTGCCCCAGCAAGTCCATCCCCCATCTTGGGTGGCTATGGCACTCTTTCACTGCAACCTGCAAGGTTAGCAGCCAGTCAGCTCATCCACTGGTAGCCAGCTGGCCAGGTTCCCATTGGTTCCTCATAGAGAGGAGGCATGGGAGCTTGCAGAACCAGCTACTCCAGGCATGATCACCTGCGCCTATTGAGGATCTCCTGCCCCACCTTCCCTACTCTAGTTGCTCTTGCAGCTTCAAACAAATAGGGGAAATGGGTGAAAGAGAGATGGATATTAGAAGGGAATGAACAACTATTTATACTACTTCTGGGCTACTGCACCCAAGTACTCTTTGGCCAATCAATACCAGAAAACTCATCAGCCACTTGATGCCAGAACTCTATCAGATCATCTCTTCATTCATCATAGCAATTCCCTCCAGATCTGCTCATCTGATAATCAAATATTAATATTAGGTCAACTCATTCTTGGCATGAGTCACTGATTGATAATATATAAATTTATAATTATTAAAACATCAAGCATCCTCAGCATGAGTCACTGGTGATCTGAATTAGTTGGCAGAACCATTTTTGGATGATTCATAATAGATTTATTGAATTTCCACTGGAAACTCCCACAACAATCTTTGGATAGCATTTTGGCAGTGAACACAGCTTCTGCCAAACCTAAACTCAATTAAATTATAACATTAAATAGTATTGAAATAGGTGATTAGCCAGCAATTATACCTGACTAACCAAAACCCCTAATTCTGATACTATTGGGAATGATCCATCTGGTTAAAATATTGACAATCCTGGGGGGATACCCTAATGGTAGAATAGTGACCTCTACTGCTGCCTCCCTGAATTCAATCCCAGTAGTGAACTTTGGGTAGGGGACAATTATGACTGTGTTGGTGTTACGCACCAATTCCCTGAACTGAGATAGCAAATAGCAAAGGTGGTCCATGGAGTTCCTGGCCTATCATATGCCGCGCATGGAGGTTTTCCAGGTTTTATCCTCCTTTCCCATTTTCTTCACTTCCCCTCATCAGTGCAGTATTGTCCCCAGGTCAGCCCACCTCGAATAAAAAATATTGACAATCCTTTTAATGATTTGATGCATATTTGCACCCAAAAAATGGGGGTAACATAAATCTAAAATACATATATGCATCCAAAAAAAGAGGGATATATATTTATTTTGAATTTTAAATTTATTGCGGGGAAGGCTGACCATGGGACGGACACTTCCGAATATGACTCAGGACAGATAAACTTAGTACCAGGGGAGGCACCCCAGAGAAGCGATGCTATCTCTAGTTGCCAGCGGGAACGCCACTTATGGGGAGGGGGGGAACGTGTGAAGGGGCCGTAGCCACTATTGAGCACATGTGGAGGAAGGGGTCTGATTTGATGAACCAGACTGGGAACCAGGAGGAGACCAGCTGTCAGCAACATGGTGGGAGGTATCCAAACATCCATGCTTAAAAGTGGTCCAATAAAATGAGACTGGAATCTGTGGACAGCTTCTGGGAGGGTGGGGATGGAGCCAGCGATGGCGTCCAAGACAATCGTGTGGATAGTCCACATGGCGATTGCAACCACCAGAGCATGGAGGGAGGGTGGAAGGGGGAGGCCATTGATAGAGCAAACATATCTCTTGACAGACTGAAGGGATGCGTTTGATCCTGGCCCAGCAGACGTTGAACTTCGCGCCATATCACTTTAGAGGTGGGGCACTTCTCCAGGCGGTGGAACAGCGTTCCATACTGGCCACATATGACACAGGATGAGTGTAAAGCGTTAGAGAGCTCAGCTGTATGATACACCTGCCTCAGGCAGCGCCACACATGGGAGCGGACTTGAGGCTGCAACAGAGGATGGTGTGCATATTTCCAGATAGTTTTTTGGGTTTCAATGAAATAAGGGATGTTTATCATGTCCAGGTAGTCCACCCTGGATAGGACTTGGGGTCGAATGGGGATCACGCCATAATGGATGGGTAGCCCCTGTACCTCTGTGTGAACTGAGGAGAGGGGCGGCCTCTTTGGGTTGTATGTCCACTAATACAAATTCTCCACTCTGCGCTTCGCATGGAGAGTAGGATCCGTTTGTAGTGGGTTTTAGTCCCGTGAGGACCTGTGGCCGATGTGTGTGATGCGAGGTATTTCATTAGGGAGTGGGGGTTTGATGGATTGTTGAGGCCCAAGGCTTGGGAGAAGTTGGAGCGGGCCGCGTGGGACCAGTGTTAGGATGGGAGTGTAGGAGCAGTGACAGCCGCGATCCAGGTGCCCAGGATCTTGGCAGCATGGGCTTTGAAGTCAAGCAGGCCCATGCCACCTTGATGATGAGGGCCAAACATGACCTCTAGCTGTACTGGTGGAGGGCGGCCTGACCAAAGCCATCCTTGCAGCAAAGCATACAGGGATTTGAAGAAGCTTGGGGAGAAGGGAATGGCGTGGGCTCTGAACCAGACTTTGGATAGGAGCATAGAGTTGGCAAGAACAACCCTGCCAGTGAGGGTAGTAGGGTGGGCTCTGAGAGAGGCGATTCTCTTCGTCACGTTGTCCAGTATATGGCACTCCATTACTGCTGACGCATATCCGCCTGCCTCCATCCACACGCCCAGATGGCGCACCGGTCCTATGGTAGGACGTGGCACGAAGGGGAGCACCAGTGGAGCGGTGTGTGTTGAGTTAGTAAGGCGTGGACGTGGGCGAGCAGATGGGCTGGGTTGGGAACTAATTGCTGGGGCCCAGCAGTTCTGAAACCGACCAAGGAGGATGATTTCAGTTTTGGAGGTGTTCAGTGCCGTGTTGCTTACCCAGAAATATTCCTGGATGAGGGCTTCAAGCGCGCGTGCATCTTTGTTATTAGACACCCCCACCACGCAATCATCTGCAAATGTCATCATCTTGACTGGGGTTTGGCCTGGCACATGGACCCCAGTGAGTTGGGCATTCACATTTCGCAGTAGTGGGTCAAGGCTGAAGTTGTATAAGAGTGGGCTGAGGGGGTCCCCTTGTCGCAAGCCCCTTTGAGGGTGGACTACTTCCATTAGGAAGCCTGGGCCACGCACTGCCATTGTTGCAGATTCTGTGAGCAGCATCACCCAGTTGATGAAGCAGGGGGGTAGGCAGAATTGATGGAGGCAAGCCCTTAGGTATTCCCAGTTTACTATATCATAGGCCTTTTGTTGGTCCAAGAATACAAGTGCCCCAGAGGCTGTGGACTGGCATGCATTAGCCATATAGTGCACGTTATCCCAAATTGACCTTCTGGGGATGAAACCAAATTGTTCTGGGGAGATGGTGGCAGATGCTACAGTCCCTAAACGGTTAGCCATGATTTTTGTTAAAATTTTGGTGTCTGTGTTTGTAAGAGAAATGGGGCGCCAGTTGGCTAAGTCAAGCTTATCCCCTTTCTTGAAGAGTGTGACAGTAAAGGACTCATGTCCTCCTGGTAGGAGGCGCGTTTTCAACAGGCTTTGGTTAAGTGAGGCGAGCAGCAATGGGGATATATATTTGAAATATTTTTTATAGAACTCATATGGAATGCCATCTGGGCCTGGGCATTTTTGGTTTGGCGCACCGCAAATGGCTGTCCATAATTCATTCAGAGTAATTAAATTCATTATTTCTGGGTATCAGAAAATGGTGCAGATATGAGCTCAGTCAAGAAATTCTGCCACTTCAGCCGGCTGAATTGGTTTGGCTTGGTATAACTCAGAGTAATATTTTTGCATTTCGATTGCCACTTCAGCCAGTGTGTCCACAATGGAATTATCCGATCTTTGCACCTGTGTGCAGGCCACGCTCTGGTGTGGTGCAAAATTTTTTTAAAGAAATATGTGGTGCACTTGTCACCTTTTGTGATGCATGTGGCCCTGTATTGAACACAAACCTGATGTTTGTGTTGCCTTTTGAGTGCATTGAGGTGGGTGGCTGCCTCCACCCACTTCTGGCCCCATGCAGGGCTGTATCCCGTAGCTGGAATGTTGGACTCCAAGTGTGCCAATTCCGCCAGAGCGTGTGAGATAACCACTGATGTGGCTCGTGAGCGTCTGGAGGAGAGATGGTGAGAGTGGCAGATGGTGTCCTCTTTGAAAGTTGCCCATGTGGAAATGGGGTCCACGCAAAATGGTGCAACAAACAATTTTGCCAAAGTTGCCTCTTCCACCCACATGGAAAATCCTGGTGATGCGAGCTTGGGGGGCGGATTTTGCACCAATGTGGGGCCTTTGCAACTGTGACAGGTAGGTGGTAGGTTATTGAGATCAGTTGGTGGTTGGAGAATTCCATTTTTGTTGTTTTGAAGTGGGAGATGTGGGGTTGGAATTTCGCTGGCGTTAGAATAAGGTCGATGTGGGTCATGGACCTTAATTGGCCATTGTGGATGTGAGGACGCATCATGTTTTTGAGCAGTGGGGCATGTCGCAGCAGCGCATCCATTAACCCAAGAGTGGCTTTTAGAACGCGTAGTTCTACATGACCCTGTGGGGCGTGGGGTGAGGGAGGCCACCGGTCCGTTGGTGAGGTTAGCCAACAGTTCATGTCGCTGACTAGGAAAGAATCAGGGAGTAGTGGGAGGGATTTGACTGACGAGAAAAATTCCTGACACTTGTGTGCACCGTTTGGGGTATAGATGTTGACAATTGCGTGTGCTACGTCAGCACACAAGAAGGTGACGATGAGCACTCAGCCATTTAGGAATGTTTCTGAGGATTTGAATTTGAAAAAAATTATTTTTCTGAATTAGCACCCCATAGTGCTTTGACCAAAAAGGATAGGGATGGGAGGAGCATTGTTTTCCAAGCTTCCTCAGAACCTCATGGACAGTGGGACTCCTGGATGGCCAGGATATCCATGGGTAAATTGTGTTGTAAAAAACTCAGTTTCCTAACCTGGGATGGGGAGGCCTTGAGTCCGGCGATATTCAATGTCCCTAGAGTGAAGGTTTCCCCCATCGCACCTTAGGTGCGAGGGGTGGGCCCCTAGGCCCACCAGCCTCTTCTAGGTCCCCACGGGCTTTCACAGCAGCATGGGTGTTAGCAGCAACACTATTGGAGTTTTTGTTGATTTTTTTGGAGAGAGTCACATTGGCTTTGGCCTTCACTTTTTGTTTTCCCGACATTGGACGAATTTTTTGCGGTGCAGATGAGTTTGGTGCACCATCAGGCAGGTCAAAAAAATTTTTCTCAGTTAGGATAGGTCCCAAGTCAGTTTTGACCAGAGCTTGGGTGCAACAATTGGGTGAGATTGAATCTCCCATCAGATCCTCAGATTGAGTGGCCCGCTTGGCATGGGCTTCCCAATCTGATTGGATGATGGATTCCCAAGTTGCTTCCGCCGCAAAGGTCTCCATGTCCTCCTGGCATTGTGAGTGTGGGATAGTGGTGGTGGCCTTGGCCGCTTCCTTGGCTGCAGCCCTATGGGCCTGCTTGGCCTTCTTCCACTCCTGCGGGGAGATAGGCTTTACCAACAGGTAGCAGCCTTGTGCTCCCCACGGAAAAGCCTCCTTGGTGCTTGCAGTTGGTTCGTAGTGTGCCTCTCCGTTGGCCATGGCTGCTGAGGGGTGCTCTTGGAATGTGACGCCCTCCTTGATGGGGCATGCGTGTGCCTTATGGCCAAACGCGTCACAGTGGGTGCAAATGGGGGGCGCGCTGTCCACGGTCACCCAGAATGGGTGGGTGGTATCCCCTGCAATATCTATAAAAGTGGAGTGTGGGATCTGGGTTAGGTCCTTCGCAATCTCCTCAGTTGGGGTCAGAACTGCAATGGCTTTGCTAGTGCACAGGTGTGGCATCAGCGTGAAGCGTTGCATTTTGAAAGATTATATTTCACCATATATGGCGAGACCATCTTTCAGGTGTTGTTCCAAAATGTCACGTTTTACCATAGTAGGCAAAAAGTCAAACGTGATGAAAATTTGGTTTGATTTTGTCCATCTGGTGCATTTGGTTTTGACGACCCATTGCCCTTCGGGGAGGTTGACCACTATGCGCACCACTGCAGCCTTGTCTGCTGCTTTTTTGCTTTTGAAACCTAGGTCCAGCCAACTGTGCAACATGGAGTGAGGTGCAACGTACACCGCGGTCAGGAAAACTTTGTGTACATCTTCACAAAATTTTTCCCATAAGGCCGTTTTTTGGATGTCCAGATACACGTGGACTCTGATTTCCACCGACAAAAGTGGCTGGGAGTGTGGCGTGTTGATGTACTGGTTGCATCATGCTTGCCATGCGAGTATCTCCAGGGAAATTGTGACCACCGGTTTTTTAAGATTTTTGTCTATTCCGCCAGATTCTCCAGGGCGTTTTCAAATGTTAGAGGCCGCGGTCCTTCCACCTGCTCCTCTTACCTTGCTTGCCCAACTGCTCCCTGACATGGGCGCAGACTAATCTCCTCTGTGAGATTATCAAACTAGATTCAGCCTTGAATTGAATAGGTTGCAAAAGTGATTGCAACGAGAAAGAAAAGTTTATATATTTAATTTAAAATTTATCAAATTTTTATATTATGGACAAGGACCAAAATAATTTCAAAAAAGTGTAACCATCAGCTGCAGGAATCCAGTAAATTGTTGCTCACTGGTGCAAATCTTCTCTGGATTCCACAAACAATTTACTTATATAAAGGATAAAAAACACTAATAAATAAAAGCTGCTTTTTATAAGTTTTTATTAGTGGTGGCGTGAGGTAAGAAAAATGGACCCTCTTGATATCTTATCACTCAGTATTTAAACTGTATTGAGGGTTGAAGGGAAATCAATGCTAAGTTTGAAATAGCTTAGTATGGTCCAAATTAAAAAATATATAAATTTAACTTATTGGAGCTCAGAAAACTCACTTTACTTTGGTGGAATGACTAATGGAAAGTTATTTTTAGGCAAGATGAACCAGTGGGGTAAAAGTTTTATATATTTCAGCCACTCCCTGTTAGAGAAAATAATTGCACCTTGGGAGACCCCCTCCAAGCCTATAAAAGGGGATGGCCCCCAATTAGGTGTTTGATTTGAACTAGATGTGGCCTGAGGAGGAACCTCTGATGGACTCCCCTGGTTCCTCTGCATGGTCAGGACAATCCAACTTCCCAACCTTGTGCTATTTTCCCATGTAGTATTTACAAAAAGTGTTACTCTGATTTAAGGGGTTTTACCAAAAATCAAGCAGGGTTTTTTGGCCAATATTATTGTTATTATTGTTTAAAATCCTCTTATTTCAATTGCAAACTTGTAAATGTCTGACATTTCCCCTTTTAGTCTATTTTGACCCAAAACATTCTTTTCTTGAAGCTGGGAGGGCAATTGTCCAACATCACCCCCTTCAAGGATGTTGGGGGAAGAATAGGGGTGTAGGAAGTGGCCATGTACCCGGTTAATGATAATATCTGTAGCTAAGGATTTGATAGAGTACTCTGCACCACTCTTGTAGGTGATGACAAAAGGACCTTCCCAGATTGTCCCAAGTTTACCACTTCTAGTAGTGATGCGGTTATGATAATACAGAACCAGGTCAGACACTTGAATGTAGGTAGGGGGTTCAGAGCTCATTGGCAGACTGACCTTCTTTAATCGTCATTTTAGCTAAATTGGTCATAGCCTCATATTGGAGCTGGATGATGCACTGAGCCAATCTTCTCATGGCTTTCTTAGATTCCTCCACTCTAGAAGAGAATAAATCTTTAGCTAATAGGGCAGGTATTCCTGGTTCCCGTCCATACAAGGCATGGAATGGGGACATTTTCAAGATCTGGTAATACTAATTTGGTAGGCCATAAGATCACTGGGTAGGAATTGATCCCAGCGAAGTGGATGAGAGAGAACATTTTTCATAGAATGGTCACCAAGGTTCCATTTACTCTCTCCACAGTTATGGAAGTTTTGAATTACACTTCCAATGGGGCAGGTTGTATCTCAAAGTTACACTGGGCAGATTTTCCAAAAATGCAATCAAGTAAATAAGAAAATACAGGTTAAACTCGACCTAATTTTTATTTTTGAAAAGAGGAAAATTTATAGGCTTTTTTACGGTTCATAATCTATCAGAGTGAATTAATCTCTGCACAATCAAATCTTCAATCAGTTGATCAGGATTTGATTGATCATCAACTTTGATAGATTGTGATAGATTTCTCACTCCTTCTGATGATGTCAGGGGAATTGAGGAAGGGGATTTTTTTTGGAGATATGCAAATTTGGTGAAATCCTGACACTTCCCCCTCAAGATTCGATTGTGGTGGAGGGTGACTTCTTAAAAACCTCGAATGAATATGATTTACCACAATACCAGTATCAGTGTGAACAATTAAATATTCTAGTCCTTTTCAAAATATAACTCTATAAGGACCAGACCAATTAGTTCCCAGCTTTTCAGTCTGTCCACCTGGCTGAGAATGATAATACATAACATAATCTCCAATCTGATATTCAGGTAAGACTGGTTTATGTTGATTGCTTTGTAGAGTCTCTCTTCGAGTGGTGGTTTCAATTGAATTCATTGCTTGAGCCTGGAGGCGGATAATCTCATCAGCCAAATTTCTCATAACTAAATCAGAATTTTCTGGGATGCTTTCTTCAAGGATAGTCTGAACACTAGAAGGGGCTGAAGGATCCCGCCCATATATACACTTAAATGGGGACATCTTGATAATGCAGTGATAGCTTATCTGATAAGCAAACAAGGTACTCGGTAATAAAAATTTCACCAAGTCAGATCAGTTGAGGCCATCTTCCTTAAAATCAAGCCCAAGGTTCCATTAACTCGTTCAATGGCCCCATTTGTGGATGGATTATATGGGACAACAAATCGCTGAGTAGTGTTAAATAATTTTGATAACTCCTGTATAAGCTGTGAGGTGAAATTAGTCCCATTATCTGACATAAGGACCTTTGGACATCCATGTTGGGAAATAATATGCTGATATAGGAATAAGGCTGTTGTCTTAGCCAAAGGGGTAGCAATTGAAATGGCCTCAACCCATATGGTCAAATGGTCGATGGCCATAATGATATACTGATGACCATGCACTCCTCAAGGAAAAGGCCCTACAACATCAATGCTGGCTACTTCAAACGCCTTAGTTGGGGAAATGACTTGATGTTGAAAATTAGGGTTAGTAGTTTCATGGCGTTTACAAATAAGGCATGAGTCAAGGGTCTCCTGAATGAACTCAGTCATGTTGTTCCAATAGTATCAAGTCTTCAACCATTCTTGAGTTTTCTTTAAGCTGCTAGGACCAACTTGTTCATGACCTTCCATTACAGCGTGAAACCTGGAGTTGGGATGTAGGAAGGGCAACCACTTAGACTTGACTTTCTTGTACAAAGCTCCATCTTGAATCATAGTATCCTTGGTAATTGATTTTAGATAGGCTCAATCCTCTTCAGTCTCTTGATCCCATAATTCCAGTCATCCAATAAGATTATACAAGAGTTCTTCTTTTTCTAGTTCCAAGGTCAGAATAGGTAGTCAGGATAACCCATCCGCATTTTGATGCTGAGCTCCTGAGCGATGAACAATGTAAAATTGTAATTTTGCAATCATAAAGCCCAATTGGACAACCTCCCATCAGGATCCTTCATATTCTGCGGCCATCATAAGGAGGAATGGTCAATAATAACGGTGAAATGGGTACCATATAAAAAGGGCCAAAAATGCTTGATGGCCAAAATTACCGCTAAACATTCCCACTCAGTAACACTATAATTTCGTTCAGCCTTTGACAAAGTTTTGCTATAGCAAGCAACAGGATGATCCTTAATTTCTTCATCACACTGAGATAAAATAGCCTCAATAGTGACATTGCTTGCATCCATATGTAGAAAGACAGGCTTATCAAACTGGGGGTAAATTAGAACAGGTGCCTTCATCAAGGCAGTACGCAGAGAATTGAAAGGCTGTTCTTGAGCTGATCCCTACTTGAAAGACACTCCTTTTTGCAATAGATAAAATAAGGGTTCAGCCATATCAGCAAAGTTGGGAATAAATTGCCGGTAATACCCAACCATACCAAGAAAGACTTGAATATCCCGTAAAGAAGAGGGAGGAGGCATCTGTTGGATGGCTTAAACTTTGTCTGCAAGAGGTCAAATCCCTTTAGCTGAAACCTGATGTACTAAGAAGTCCATTTCATTTTGAAAGAATGAGCACTTGGAGGGCTTGAGTTTTAAGGAAGAGCCCCAAATTTGGCTAAAAACTTTTTTAAATGGTTTAAATGATCAGTAAAGGTTTTGGAAAACATGGTAATGTCGTCAAGATATACCAGAACACAACTAAGCTTTAAATCCCGCAGCATACTATCCATGGCCCTTTGGAAAGTTGCAGGGGCATTGCTTAGGCCTTGAGGCATGCGAGTTGGTTCAAAAACCCTTCACTCGATATCAGGGCACACTTGGCATGACCTTCTGGAGACAGTTCAATTTGCCAATATCCACTGGCTAAGTCCATGGACGAAATGTAGGTGGATCCAGCCAACAATCTAAGAGAATCATCAATCCTAGGTAAGGGATAACAGTCCCATCAGGTAATAGCATTCAATTGACAATAATCCATCATGACTCAATGAGAACCATCTTTCTTCTCAACCAACAACAATGGAGATGCCAGGGACTATTGGAGAGTTTCAATAATCCAGCCTCCAGCAATTGATTCAACTCCTTAGTAACCTGGGCTTCTTCTACTTTGGATTTACAATAGGGCTTCGCACGTAAAGGAAGGTGATCACCAGTTTCAACAGTGTGCACTACACCTTTCATCTTCCCAAAATTGTAAGTATGCCTAGCAAAAATATCAAAATATTTGTCCAATAATTGAAGCACTTGTTTCTCCTTTTCCTTAGAGAGATGTTACCCAATAGCAGGTCCCACAAATGGATTTCCTGATCACTCTCCAATCCAAAGTCTTGTAAACTCCCAAAGGGTTTAACATCATAGATATGAGATAAGGGTAACAGCTTGACATAAGCAATTGGGCGCTCTCGCTCTACCAGTTTTGGCACATCAGTAAGGTTCGCTAGTAAGACAGATAAAGAGCCTGAATAAGCATAATCCAATATTCCAGGACAAGGAAAGAGTTCTTTGGCAGAAGGATTGACAGTGCCCTGGACTTGTAGCAAATGCCCCTTGAGAATCAAAAAGTGCAAAGAAGTATTAATGATCACTTGTGATTTTGGTGGAATAACTAATTTCTCAGGAGAAAAAATAGGCATTCCCTCTTCAATATCAGCCATGGTAGGAGGTAATTTTACATGAGGATCTTCAAACTGATACTGAAGTGAATAGGACCTTTTAGTTCCTTCTAGCAGACATAACCAACGTTGAGTGGAAGCATGATCAGATAAAAGTAAGGGAACTCAATACCCCAAGAGAGACAACAACGATTCAGGGTAGTTAATAATTCCATCAAATTCTCATAAAAATTGAGTTCCCAAGAGTAGGTCATAACTCAAATTATTGAGCACAATCGCTGGAATGGAAAAGGTTAATTTCCTGATTTTCAGAGGAAGGGATGAAAAAGCTCCAATAGACCGAGTACTATGAGGGCCAGTGGTGCCATATTCTTCATAATGAGAAATATCAGGGGTTAATTTGATCCATTTGACCAATTTTGGAGGAGACAACATTCACTGGAGATCCAGTATCTATGATAGCCTTGGCATTGATTTGATTTAGTCTGAAATTAATTTGGGTAATGGTGCTTCCAAACTGAGAGGATAATGCCAATAAGGAGGGCAAGGAATAAGAAGAATGGTCATCTTTATTACACTCTATTGAACTTTGCTGCTCTTACTGCGCACTCACATCATTATCAAGGTGAAGAATCTTATTGGTCTTAGCTCTTTTCTTTTTTTCATCTGCTTCCTTTTTAAAACAAAGATCCTCAGTATGAAAGTAGCGATGACAGTAATTACACTGGATCGCTCTAGTGTTCTCAGGCATGGCAAAGACTTTGGGCTGACTAGGTCTAGGAGACTCATAAACTCGGGGTTTTTTGGATAATTGAGGGGGCAACTCCAATAAGGCCTCCTTAATATCCAAAATACTTTGGAAATTCTTTTTGACACTGATCAGATAGACTTGCATTTGCATCCTAGTAGTAAAGGCTGACAGAACTGCAGTTAATGCATCATGTAAGTTTAACCAACCACAGGCTACAAGAGTTTGAGCTTCCCAATAGAACCAATGAGCAAAGTCCTTAATAGATTCATTTCAGTGGGACTGTATACTCATAAAGGCCTGTTTTTGTGAAGATAGGGTCTTCTCACTTCCAAATTCTTTGATCAATGCTTCTTTAACTTGAGCTCAAGTAGAGCAAGTCATTAAGTGGGGAACCATAAAATCTTGAGCCAATCAAGTAAGGCAATTATTCAATTAATTTATCTTTTGGTGATCCGTGGCCTCACTTAATGCCTTTTCATACAGATATAGAAAGGCGATAATGCTACCTTCCCCTGGGAGTATTTGTCCTTGAATACTGGCTTGAAACTCATGGGAGCATTGGTAGTCAAAACATGCACTCCAGGTTGTTCAGATTGAGTAGACACATAAGAGGCAGAATCTGAAGCTTGAGAAGAAAATTGAGGGTAAGGACCAACAGCTTCTGTCCAAATTTCATTAATCTGTTGATTCAGGTCTGCATGCCCTACTTTTTCATCTAGTCGGCGAGATAGCTCAAAGTCTGTTCCTGTTGTGCATTGTACTTGAGTTCCAGAGTCTCTATTTTCGCTTGGAGCAATTCCCCTTTTGATTCACAAGCATGTAATAAGATATCAATGTCCTTGGCCCACTTTCCCAAATTGATCAATTCATCAGACAAAGAATGCAGAGTCAAAAGAGGGTCAATTGGTACCCCATTAGGGGTTAGGTTGCATTCTTTGGCCACCTTAGAGAATTGTTCACATAAATGGGTCATTATGTTCATGAGAGAGATAACATGCTGATAAGATCCTGAATGACCATCAACTCCAGGAGGTCCATGAGGCCCTACATCTCCAGGTGGCCCACGAGTTCCTTCTACCCTAAGAGGACCCATATTTCCAGAGGTTTTCTCTACTTCAATGACCCAAAACTGAATTCCTGAGTACAATTGTTCCAATTGAAACAGACGAGTTCTAATTACTTCCTCCATTGATTGACTATGCTCAGAGAGTTGGGAAACAACCTCTCTCAATTCCTTCTGGATCTCTTGAACCTTTTTTGGAAACTGTACATCAATAAAACTTGATATCCCATGATCAAACTGAATGAGCTGCTGTTGTACTTTGTTGAGGAAAGTTCAATTATTAATAGCATCATAATATCTCACCTAAACTTGGAGGCTGACTTGAAAAACTTGGAAATATAAATTTTCATGGATTGGAGTCCTTCTAGTAAATTGAGCATCCCTTGATGGTGCATTCCAACTACAGGTAGCAAGTGGTATAATGTAGGATGTACAGGTTGTTGTAGATATTGTTTGGAGCCAATCCCTGGCATTTGAGAGGTTTGCAGCACTTCTCGCAATATAGAAGGTACTGCATTCAATTGAGATAGGGTAGAACATATTCCAGGGACTAGAGCCCCTTCAAGTAATTGATTGACGATATTTTGCAAGGCCTCAGGTGGAATTTGAAAGTCTGAGGCGAAACTTAAGTTAGAATTATAGAATTCCTAGTTAGCCCAAAATTCCAACGTGGAGGGTAATCTTGGGATTTGGGTTCCAATTGAAGGGACCCATCGTAAAATACTGCCTTGCTTTTGAGCTTGAGCCTCGTCAGGCGAAAATTGAGAATCCATGGTGATAGATGTGGTTACTGGTGCGTAACTCAGAGAGCCCCTGTAGTGAGCACCAGTCTGGAAGTTTTGAATTACACTTCCAATGGGGCAGGTTGTATCTCAAAGTTACACTGGGCGGATTCTCCAAAAATGCAATGAAGTAAATAAGAAAATACAGGTTAAACTCGACCTAATTTTTGTTTTTGATAAGAGAAATTATTTATAGGCTTTTTTATGGTTCGTAATCTATCAGAGTAAATTAATCTATGCGCAATCAAATCTTCAATCAGTTGATTGGGATACAAATGATCATCAACTTTGATAGATTGTGATAGATTGCTCTCTCCTTCCGATGATGTCAGGGGAATTGAGGAAAGGGATTTTTTGGAGATATGCAAATTTGGTGAAATCCTGACAACAGTCCTGTTGGTAGAGGGATTATACAGAGCTGAGAAAAGTTGTTGGGCTCCCATGTGTAAATCCTGGGGAACGTCCCCTGGCTGTTAATCAGGCCCTCTTCCCATTCCCAAATAAGAAGGTATTGAAGAGGGTGGCTGTACCCCTTGTTACCCAGGGCGACCTCGCCCATGTGGTAGACAAGTGCTGGGTAACAGCTCTTCTGCTTCAAATTCCTCCCCAATGCCCACACTCACCTCAACAGAACTGGTACAGTTAATTGGGGAAGTTTGCGCTATCACTGAAATGAAATTCATCAACTCAAAATTGAGTGGGAGTCAGTCCAATAGTAGGATTCCATTTAGTTGGAAAGGGATGAAGACTTCCCCATCAGCCAGAACGGCCAACAGTTTTGATTCAGCTAACGCTATGATTGAACAAATCAACTCCCCCTCAAAATAATTGGGGATCAACCCCAATGGGCAGGTAACAGCATCAGACACCATTGACAAGGGTTCAAAGCTCCCTGCTGGCAAATCAGGTGTTGTGGCCAATGTAACACCTCTGACCAAATGAACAGCCCAGCGACTGGGCATGGGCAGGTTGGGCGTCCTAGACCTGTTCCCAACCAAATGGGCCTGCCCCTATGTGGGGTGGCCTTGGGGGATTCCGCTGCTCGTCAGGTTAAACGCCATCACACTAACCATTTGAAAAGTATCTGAGCCTTGGTTCTGATGTTTGAGGTTGAACTGACAGTGACTTAGTCTGCCACCAAATTCTTTGATTAGGTTCCCAGTTAAATTATATGTTCCCCATTCCAAAACAATTCGCCAGTTAGGTTGAACTTGCGGGACCTGATCCCAGCTTGTTTCCACTCTAAATCAACCACTATTTAATCAGTCATATTGCACTGAGAAAATTGTTGGTCTATTTTTCTAAATTTTCCATTAAAAACCTTTACTATAAATCTAGTTTTTTATGTTGAAAAATAAACCGCCTTTTCCGCTGACTCTCACACTCCCCTTGGGGTTAATGGCCATACTTGTCTGGTATTGTATTATGTGCCTGTATGAGATTCTGGCTCACCAGCAGTTATTGGGGAAATACCTTTCCAGTTCCATATCTGTTGTACCAGCAGCAGTGCCTTTGGTATTCTGGTTTGCCATTTGGGTGCTTTGGCACCTAGGCTGGCAGGCCGGTCTAATTATTACTTGCTGTTTGACTGACATAATCAACCAACCATTAATCTCTACCATTTCCACCTTTCTCATAGATATTGGCGCAGCAATGGCCCCTCCTTTTCAACTGAACCAGGTTGTGAGGAATATTTTCCCTGTCCACAATAGTTCAGTTCCACTCAAACCCTACAAACCCATACCCCATAGTTACCGCAGCCATTTTTCCCATGTCATTAGGATCTGACACCCTGACTTGCAACGAGTTTACCCCCCATAAGAGTCTAGCGGTTTCCCCTGACCCCACTACCATCTCTTCGGTATCACTGGATTCATCCACAACTACCAATAATGAGAGCTTCGCTTACTTTGTATTACCCATAAAGATTAATGTTGGGTCCCATCATGTCTCCTTTGAGGCCCTGGTGGACGCCAGAGCTGCAGGTAATTTTATGAGTGTAGAACTGGCCCAGCAATTGGAACTTGACCTGGATGCAGGTCCTTTGGTTATGGTTGCATCATCAGCCTCCCAGACCTCATACCTGGTTTACCAACCAGTCACATTTTCAATACACCAGTTCAGATTCTGCGACCACTTTTCTGCTATGCCAAACTTGGTGTTTCTGGTGATCTTAGGAGTGGGATGGTGGCGCCGGCAACATGTCAAGATCCACCTGGAGTCTAACATGCTGTCATTCATTAATGATCAACTGGAGGGTGAATTCCCCCTAATTAACACTCTTAAGAAAGCTCAAGGTTGCAGTTCTATCACGTCCCTCATCTCTCCTACGGGCATACCATCCAATTTTTACAGAAAGTTTAATGTGCTATCAAAGAATTTTGATTCTGAAAAGGCGGATCATCTGCCTTCTCACACTAGATTTGACTGTGGATTTTGTATGATGGTGAAGTTGGTGGATATCAACTGCCCGTTGTATCCCCACATAGCAGAGGAGGAGGTTGCGCTCAACACTTGGTTAGACGATATGTTGAAAAAGGGTGGTTGTTCAAGAAGACATCGCCAATCATGTCTCCCATCATCTTCGCTAAAAAAGCTGATGGTTTCCTCCGCCCCTGCATGGACTATGGACACTAAAATAAAATCACGGTTTCTGAACCCTACCCCTGCCTTTAGAACAGAAGATAAGCCAAGCAATCGCCAAATATCAGGTGTTTTTCAAGCTGGATCTTGTCAATGCATTTAACCAGATTTGGGTAATGGAAGGGCAAGAATGGTTAACCACAATCTGGACAAAGTGAGGCATCTTCCAATTCTGCATAATGCCCTTTAAGCTGAATAATGGTCCCGCTACATTTCAACATATGATTGACAATGTACTGGGTGACCTCCTGTTTACCTGCGCAGTTGCATATATTGACAACATTCTGGTTCACTCCTCAACTCCTGAACAACACGCTACTGACTTGTAAGCAGTTGTGGCCGCCTTGCATAAGGCAGGCTTTTTTTCAAGCCTTCCAAGTGTGAGTTCTATAAAGAGGAGGTTGCCTTCCTTGGGAACCTCATTCTTAAAGATGGTTACGCAATCCCTCCCAATAAATTATATGCTATCTGGGAATGGCCAACCCCAACTACCCAGAAACAACTACGTAGTTTCTTGGGAGCCATCATTTCTTGAAAAAAATTTTCCCCATCACTTTTGCAGCTTGCTGCCCTCCCACCCCATTACAGGGAAAGACGTACCATTTCAGTGGACACCCTAATGCCAACAGGCGTTTGAATTGATTAAAGAGGTGTTCATGTCCCCTCCCATTTTGAAACACGCTGATCCCACCAAGCTGTATATTGTTGCATGTGACGCCTCATCAGTAGCTGTGGGGGCAGTGTTGCTCCAGGAGTAAATTGGCTTGGAACACCCAGTCGCCTATTTTTCTCAAAAGTTCACCTCTATGGAGCAGTCCTGGGATATTTATGACAAGGAGTTGGCAGCCGTTGCATGGGCATTAACTCATTGGAGGTATCTGTTACAGGGTGCTCAACATGAGTTAATGGTCCGCATGGACCACCAGGCTCTCTTGTACTTTTGTAAACTCCAAAAATTGGAGCATTGGCAAGCCTGAATCTATTGGGATTTGTGTAGTTTTAATTCCAAATACAAATTTGTAAAAGGGGCGCTCAATGTACTTCCCAATTTTCTCAAATGCAGTCCTACCCATTGTTCTGCAGATCTGGAGGAAGTGGATCTTGTTACCATAATTTCTGCCTCCCAAATCCTGTTAATTGTCCTCCCTTTCATTTCTTCCATCAACCTGGCCCCCAACGCTCCGTTAGTTGCTCAGGTTTTAGCCAGTCAAATGGCCTGTACTGAGGGCGTGGAGCTGATTGAGCAGTTATCTTACCAGAATCATAAACAAATCCTATACTCATTGGAGGAGGGTCTTTATTTTTAGTCATGAGTTTGGGTTCCCCCTCCTTCAGAATTGAGGTATTTTGCGCACATAATGATCCCCCCATGGTTGGTCATCCTGGTAATAAGAAATGCATCAACTTGATCAAACAAACCTACAATTGGGCAGGTTTGACAAAAGAGGTTCCGGTCTGTATTGTCAATTGTGTTACTTGTGCTCAGGCTAAGTCAGACCGCTCCTTTAGAAATGGTCTTTTACACCCCTTACAGCAGGCGGAGGGTCCATGGATGTCAGTGTCCGTGGACTTTATCATCGAACTCCCCTGTTCTAATGGGTTCACCCGCAGTGGTGGTGGTGGTGGATTGTTTCACTAAAATTTCCCTCTTTATTACTTGCAATTCTGCAATTATGTCGGAGGAGACTGCCCGCCTTTTTGTACAGCATGTGTTCTCAATGTTTGGTCACCCACAGGAGATCATCAGCGACTGAGGTTCACAGTTCATGGCGCAGTTTTGGAGTGAACTCCTATATATCCTAAAAATATCCCCTTGCCATTCCACAGTGTACCATCCCCAGTCCAATGGACAGACTGAGTGAGTTAACCAAGTACTCAAACAGTACCTGCGTTGCTATGCTGCAGCTGCAGGACATCTGGGCCAACGACCTTCCCCTCACTCAATTTGCTTATAACAATGGAACACATGCATTTATGGGTTTTTCGCCCTACAAAGTGACGTTGTGTTAAAATACTTCATTTTTGGTCGGACCTTGCTTGTGGCCTGAGGTCCAAGCTGCCGTGGATCATGCTGAACATATTAGGTCAAATCAATCCTTGGTGTGGGAACGCCTCATTAAAGCTATTGATGACTACAAGCGGTTTTCAAAAGACTGTAAGTGGCTCCCAGGGTCACAATATAACAGTGGGCTCCCATGTTATGCTCAATACCCGCCATTTACAAATCCAAGCTTCTTCCCATAAATTCGCAAGTAAGTGTTCAGGACCCCATTTGGTGGAAGAGGTCTTGGGTAATGGTGCGTTCCAGTTGAAGCTTCCAGATCATTGGAAACAGCATCCCATCTTCCACATTTCCCAGCTGTCACCTTTCAAGGGTACAGTTCCTGCGGAACCTGAACTAATCATCATTGAGGATGTGGAAGAGGTTGAGATGGAGAATATTCTGGCATCTCGCAAGTCCCAATGTTCCATAAAATATCTTGTGGCTTGAAAAGGTTATCCAGCCTATGAGAACAGTTGGGTCAAGGCGCACAATTGTGCAAACTGTATGGAACTGGTCAAAGCATTTCATGAATCCCACCCCAATGCTCCCCACCCTCCCTAAAAGCCGCGATGGTAATGGCAATCAAATTACCCAAGACGCACATAAATGTGGACCTTGTGCAGTTCTCCGGTAATGGCGCCCTTCCTTTTGAAAAGGAAGTGTAATGTAAGTCCTAGGGAATGTTCCCTGGCCATTGATTGGGCCCTCTTTCCATTCCCAAATAAGAAGGTATTGAAGAGGGTGGCTGTACCCCTTGTTACCCAGGGCGACCTCACCCATGCGGTAGATGAGCGCTGGGTAAAAGCTCTTCACTTCAAATTCCTCCCCCAGTGCCCACACTCACCTTGGCAGAACTGGTACAGTTAATCGGGGAAATTTGTGCTAAGATTGCAAAATGAAATCAATCGACCCAAAAAATGAGTGGGAGTCAGCTTAATAGTCAGATTCCATGTAGTCATAAAGGGATGAAGACTGCCCTATTGGCTGGAATGGCTGATAGTTTTGATTCAGCTAACGCTATGATTGAACAAATCAACTCCCCTCAAAATAATTGGGGATCATCCCCAATGGCAGCAGGTAACAGCATCAGACACCATTGACAAGGGTTCAAAGCTCCCTGCTGGCAAATCAGGTGTTGTGGCCAATGTAACACCTCTGACTGAATGAACAGCCCAGTGACTGGGCATGGGCAGGTTGGGCGTCCTAGACCTGTTCCCAACCAAATGGGCCTGCCCCTATGTGGGGTGGCCTTGGGGGATTCCCACTGCTCGTCAGGTTAAACACCTCACACTAACCATTTGAAAAGTATCCAAGCCTTGGTTCTGATGTTTGAGGTTGAACTGACAGTGACTTGACCTGCCACCAGATTCTTTGGTGTAGGTTCCCAGTTAAAGTATCTGTTCCCCATTCCCAAACAATTCGCCAGTTAGGTTGAGCTTGCGGGACTTGATCCCAGCTTGTTTCCCCTCTAAATTGACCTCTATTTAATCAGTTGCATCGCACTGAGAAAATTGTTGGTCTATTTTTCTTTCCTAAACTTTCCATTAAAACCTTTGCTAAAATTATAGTTTTTTATGTTGAAAAATAAACTTACTTTTCCACTGACCCTCACACTCCCCTTGGGGTTAATGGCCGTACTTGTCTGGTATTGTATTATATGCCTGTATGAGATTCTGGCTCACCAGCAGTTATTGGGGAAATACCTTTTCAGTTCCATATCCGTCATACTAGCAGCAGTGCCTTTGGCATTCTGTTTTGCCGTTCAGGTGCTTTGGAACCTAGGATGGAAGGCTGGTCTAATTCTTACTTGCTATTTGCCTACACCATGGAAGTAGCCAGGATTTTGACCACTCTGGAGTTGAAGTTATTACTATTGTCACAGGATAATACTTGGGTCAGCCATGACAAGTGAAAATGTTTGGTGTTAAATGTAGATGTGGACTTGGCCATTTGGGCAGGGAGAGCCACAGCTTCAACCCACTTAGTAAAGTGGTTAATGCCTACTAGTATAAATTTATTTCCACCAGTAGTCTGTGGAAGGGGACCTACTAATCTAGGCTGATGGTGTGGAACAATTGTTGAGGGGTATTTGGTTGATATTTGTTGGTATTTTTGCCCATATTCCCAGCCAACTAAATTACCAGGGATCGCTAGGGGATAATTTTCTAATGCAAAGTGAATTGGATATCAGTTGACCCTGGATTTGGGGGTAACAATGTTTGAAAGATTTAGGTAATTCACCTGGTTCAGATCCATCGGGGATCAATCCAGGTGAATGCTTATGGTCTCTTCAGGCAGAGCTTTTAATGAAATGGGGGCATTTGATAGTTGATTGATGATTAATATCAGGTGTACCGTTTGGGATCAGTCAGGTTTTGTCACCAACCAATTGGGTTTTAAGGATCAAGTTGCAAGGCGAATGGTGCCACCTGCAACTAGCAAATTGATCTTTTGGTTTGCGACCTGCCTAATGGGTAACAAGTCCCATTACCTAAGCAGGTCGCTTACCAAATACGGTTGGTCTGGGATCAAGAGGAAAACGTTAGGGACACATTATATGACTGTTTCCATTTCAAGTCTCAAGGATTTCTGATGATAAAATTCTAGCCAGGATGGAAAACCATTGCTGATGAGATGACAATGGGTAATTTAATGGCAACGGCTGCTGTTTCATCAATGAGGCGCCAACTGAGGGTTGGGCACCGAATTCTCACTATAAATTCCCTAAAAATTCACTAAATGAAAAACAATCCATTAGTTTTCAAGAAAAACAATCCATTTCTAGTTCTACTCTTCTTCAAGAAAATTATTGCTGTGTGTGCTTTAATTGGAGACTTTTTAGGATAAAGAGTAAAGATCTAAGCGTGGATCCAGAGAAAAGAAGCTGAGCTGAATCAGGGGATTGCTGCTGACTTGTGTCATCTGAGAGAAGCCAACAAGGATCTGAGTGTGGATCAAGTTAGGTGGTATAAGGGAACGAATCCCTGTTGAAAACATCTTAAGTATTTTTGAGGAGGAATACTGGTCAAGCGTTGGACCCAATACTAGTGCTTATAAATACAGATAATAGTCTTCACACTATTATCAAATGGATACATATACTTTCTAGATAACGCGGAGAATTGCACAACACCAAACATGTGCAGTTAATCAATTTAGGTTATCAGCTTGAACAATCAACGAAACCCATAAATTTTAACAATATTGGTATCTAGTCTTGAAAATGGATTGCTTCTTACACGTGAGGCAGGCATCCAAGACTTTGACAATAGTTTCCATAATTACTTTCCAATAGTACCAGTTTTTAATCCACTCATAGGTTTTCTTTAAGCCCCCATGACCTAGGGATAGTGAGCTTCCAGGATAGCAGGTACACATTCTGAGGGCCATAGATAAGGCAACCACTTTGCCCCACCTGCTTATACAACTTCCCACTCTCCACTTTGGTGTTGTGGGAGTGCCAGGACAACATTTTCTGGACCAGTTCATCTTGTCATCCCAGTCATTGGGGGTTATTAAGAGGTCATATAACCTCTCCACCTCACTACTATCCAAGTGAAGGGCGGCAGCTGAGTTAACCCATCAATATTCATGTGACAGGTTCCGGCACAGTGTTTAATCTTTCATGTTGTAATACTGGAGCTTCAGAGCCCAGCGAGCTAACCAGCCAGTAGGATCCTTCATGTTCTGTAACCATTTCAACAAAGCGTTATCTGTAATCACAGTAAAGGTGGCCCCTTACAGGAAAAGGGCGGCAGTGCTTTACAGCTAACAGAATGGCAAGGGAATCCTTCTCTGTTACGCTGCAGTTGAGTTCCACATTTGAAAGCATCTTACTGAAATAGAGACTGATGATCAACACCGTTTTTATCCAATTGGGCAAAGATAGCCCCAACAGCTTAGTCCAAGGCGTTAGTAAACAAGATAAATAATTTTCCATAGTTGGGATGCCTCAGGATAAGATGCTGTTGTGCAGTTGCTTCAGGCCCAAATGCAGCCTTTTGTTTGGTACCCCAATGAAAAGGGGTATCCTTGGTCAATAGGTGGACAAGAGGCTCACTGAGCTGGTAAAACTTAGGGATGAACCGATGGTGATACCCATTATCCCTAGAAATACTTGAATATCCCATACATTTTTAGAGGGATGTATTTTTGAGATGACTTCAACCTTAACTTGTATGGGTTGGATTTCCTCTAAGAATTGAAGTGTCCAAGTAAACCATATTCTTTAAAAAAAGTACACTTTGAGGGTTTTAACTTGATATTTGACTCATGTAAGCATTGAAACACCTCCTTCAGGTGATAAAAATTTTCATTCTAGATTTTTGAGAACATCATAATGTCAAGATAGACGATGACACAACTTAACGTTAAATCCTGTAAGATGTGATCCATAGCGCTCTGGAAAGTTGCAGGTGAGTTTCACAAACCCCTGAGGTAATCATGTGGGTCTGAAGAGCCTTCACTGCAAATAAGAGCACTTGTATCCTGGTCTTGGGGAGAAAGGTCCATTTGCCAATAGCCACTAGTTAAGTCCATTGCGGAGAAGAAGTTAGATCTGGAGAGTTGTGTCAGGGATTCATCAATGCGAGAGATAGGATAGCTATCCTTTTTCATGGGGTTATTTAGTTTGGAGGTAGTTCATGACTGTCCAATGTCTTCCATTCTTCTTTTTTATTATCAAAAAGGGAAGACAAAGGCTTTGTGAAGGAACTAGTAATTTAATGTCTAGTAACTTCTGGAGCTCCGTCCTCATCTGCTGTTCTTCAACCTTTGATTTGTAGTAAGTTTTTGCCCAAATGGGACAAGCATTACCAATATCAATGGAGTGGCTCAAGTCCTTCATGTGGCCAAAGTCAGTATCTGAATACGAGAATATTTCTCTATATCCTTCTAGTAAAGTATGGACTTTTACAGCTCATCTTGGGCAAGCTCATCCGAGATATGGACGTTGGGTAAGGTACCTACCAAGTTATCCATGGGAAAACCCAAATCCGTCATAGAGCCAATGAAGTGGATATGGTCAATGTCCTCTATGGGGACCAATAAGCCTCTGCCAATCTCGTGGTGTTTTCTTATAACCATGTCATTGCTGGTGAGGTTCCCTATAAGAATAGCAATGGACTCTCTGGTAGGGTGGGTCTAGTATCCCAGAAAATACCTAAGGCTCCAAGAGGATAACGCCCTCAAGACTTACAAGGTGCAACAAGAAGTGTTGTGGGATTTGGAGCGTGATCTTTGTGTCAACCACTCGTTGTTCACCAGACTTAATCAAGACCTCGTCTGCAGCATAGAAAGGGATACCGTCCATATCATCCACTGAATCAGGAAATTTCTTCATGTTGCACCTGGAGGTGGAATAATGTAAAGTCATAGCATAAAAGGGTTATTCAACCAGGCAAGAGTATTCGTTCTTGCTGGGATCTTTATTTGATAAAACTAAAGGGACTTCATAGCTGAGTAACGAGATGAAACCTTGATTCATGGTGAAAATACCATCATATTCAATCATAAGTTGGGTACCAATGAGCATATCATAGGTGTTATTGTCCAATGCCACTGTGGGACTGATAAGATGAGATTCTCAATTTGAATGGGAAGGGAAAAGTATGTCCTGATGGCACGAGTGTTGTTTGTGCCTGCAGTTCCAAATTTTGATTGTACTTCAAGTCAGACGCCAGCTTTATCTTCTTGATAAGCTTAGGTGAGATTAAATTAAAAGATGAGCCAGTATGTAGGATGGCCATTACCCAGACTTTTTGAATGATCACTTCCACCTTAGTGGGTGTTCCTCTAAAGTTAGGAGACAGAGCCAAGACATCCTTAAGCCAGATAGTAAAGGTTAGTTTATGAAAAGCCTTAGGGTATTTATCAAGGATGGATACATGGTATGGACCTGCTGAAGAGGTTCAATCAAGCCAGCTAAGAACTGGTTGGCATCATTGGCAGTGTCAATAACTTTGGGACACCCTAGAACTAGGCTGAGATACGTTTCCTCAGGTATTGTGGTCTCGTCTACTCCTTCAGCGTTCAATCAATCAGGGACCTCCACTTCTGTGGGTGCTCCCAATATGTATTAACCAACATCATCGTAACCCCCCTCAGATTCATCCCCAGGGATATTCTCAATGACTGGCAATATCGCATTTGAGGTAAGGGAGTCAGGAACATGAGGTTGGGTAGCTATCCTCTGATCAATGTCTTTCCAGCAAGCCCTTTATTGTTTCAGGGTTACCTTTAAAGCGCGCAACTACCAGCTTGGCTGGAGGGGAAGGCACATTAACTTTAGTAAGCTTGTGTGGAAATATGGTTTT